>CM076452.1:31721718-31899218 GCA_038419695.1 Scomberomorus guttatus
ATAAATATTTGCTGAAAACGTGAAAAGTGAAAAATTTTGAACTATGTAGTACTAAATTGTGGAGTTAGGCCGTTGTTTTTCACCATTTCCGTGTTCAGGATTTGTTGGGTGGACCTGAGATGGTGGCTCGATGACATTGAGGTGTGACTAGCATGACCCCCCAAATTAAACAGTGTCTCTTAACATTACTTGGTTAATTACACATTTTTTCTGTCGTGTGACAAACTCTGAACGCATTTATTATTGCTTTACAAGGAAGTGTGTGACATTTAGAGAATCACATTGTACTTTCAATGCATCGGACGCACGCATTAGCCAGTCCCAGTTCAAATCACCAACTAACACTATCACTATTGTATTTCAGTTATGACAGAAGCTTCACAAGAGTGGACAATGAATTACTAAAGGCAGATGGGGGCCCCACGAACATAATATAGTGATTTTTAGATAATTTTACATCAAGATCTAGCAAGTCAAGTTCTTTACTTATCGACTCTTTAAGCACTAATTTAATGCCAAAATTGCACTTGATTCAAATAGCCACTACAAACACCTTTACTTTGACGATCAGTACTACATTGTAGCCATTAATGCAAATATAGCCAGGTTTCAGATAAGACAACAATATCAGCATTTGTTGAGTTTATCCAGATCTTTATTATGTCCAATTTAGAGAGTAAACTCCTTACATTGGTATGAATAATTCCAAGACCAGATCTCGATTTAAAATCTGCAACTGTAAAGCATTGTGCAGGACTCCCAGGGCCTGGATTATTCTCAACATTCCCTGAGAGCAATAGCAATAATAAGACTAAAAGTTTGTGCTTGGCGTTACAGTCTTTTACGTCAGTCACCAGACTGGAAGAGAATATGTTAACAGTAGGGGAGGTTGCAGAAATAGAAAAAATGTCAAAACAAGGAGACAGTAGGGATGAAGGGACTCCTCAGCTATAAATAAGCAATCATTTGGATATGTCCACAGTCACCATAACCCCGAGATGCTCACCCTCAGCTGAGATGAAGTTCTAAATGTAATTCTGCAACAGTCACTGTGGGGGAAAGTTAAATTGTCATAGTTAGCTGTGCGCCCTCCCCAATACAGTACATCCTGAGTTAGTGTTGCAGGGGGGTTGCTGGACCCATTGGGGCTCCCAGTAGTACATAAAGATGTAAAACACAATACAATGATGAGCGACATTGTATGATTCAATGATGAATAAAACTAAGAAATAAAGTGTCAGTGTGGATGGAAAGCCAGCAGTTCGTAAGTTCAAATCAGTGGATCTGAGATCCAGATGAAGTTTTCCATGGCTCATGCCAGCCTTGAGGTTGAAAGGTAGTAAATCTTCATTTCCAGGTCAGCAGATCTAAAATCCAGGCCACGTTTTCTGTGTCTTAGCGCCAGACTTGAGGTTGAGACGTCACGAAAAATTGGTCATCGGAGATTAAGTACTTTAACAGGAAAAAAACAGGCCCAGCAGACTCAAAGCAAGCCGATAGCAATCCGATAACAATCCATCGATGTCTAGCAATACAGGAGATTTACCAGTTGGGTTTATCAGGTAGAGACAGGCCCAACAAACTGAGACAGGCCAGCATCAATACCCCAGTGTCTCACAGAGCAAGAGACTGACCATGAATCCATTCAGGAAGAATCAGTGACTGAAGTTAAAATTTCAGGTAAAATCCAATTTAAACTTGAAACATAAGAGGACGATCACAACACCATACAGCTGTTGGCTCAAACTCAGAATCACACACAGAGAGACTGTAAGAGAGAGACTTGCTCACAGACAGAAAGACATGCTGCCATCTTGAGAGGTTGTCTGTCTATGTAGAGAGAGAACCAGCAGCATTCTGACTGGCATGGATTAACAGAAGGGCAGTGTCATGAAACCAAAACATATCAAAAATAAATTTCACTCTTTTGGGTGAAACTGAATTTAATATCAGCTGTACCTTAGTATATAAGTCATGGAGTAGCCTTTAAAATGAAGCAGACTGAACGAAAACATATAGCAATCAGCCCAGTCCCATGTCCACATATCTCATTTTAAATGTCTCTTGTTGTTGTTGCTCAACAGAGGAGCAATAAAAATGGTATGGAGTAAATACAAGTGAAGATGAACTGTAAGATTAAAATAGCAAAATAAAAAATAAAAACACAGCTTGAAAATGTTTGTGTGTCCTGTTTGTTCTTTTCCTGTTGTGAACTGTAATTAAGTGCTCCTGTCATGTCAGCGCGGTGGCGTCGCTTTAGGCCGGCCCTCACCCCACATTCCTCGTTCATTTTCACATCCTGTCACAGCACACGTATGAGAGCTGTAGTCCAGAGAGGATGAAAGAGGGCCTGACTGTAATTGAATGTGATTAACACTAACTGGAAACAAAACAGCATGTAATAAATGTCCATTTTAAAGAGGCGAGCTTACATGACAGAATGGGGGCAATGAATTAGACATACAGTAGAGATAGGCTGTCTGCTGAGTGCAGAGAATCAGCTGTGCACACCAGTGCTGGTTTCAAAATACATTCATATATTCATTAAATGCTGCACTATGGAGGAACTACAGAAAAAAAAGTATTTGATGTACAAAGCTAGTATTAATTTACTCTGCTTGTAGTTGCAGTTATAGTAAGTGATCCCTGCACTACAGACCTACAGACATAACAATATAATATAATCACTGCACTCTATGAGCTGTAACAGCAGTATCATGTGGATGATGTGGAATTCTCGATATTAACTAAAAATATAGTGCTGAAAGTATTAGTCAGTTTTGACTGATTTTTCACTTATGTCATTTATCCAGCAAAGAACTGTTTGTGGTTCCACCTTCTCAAGTGTGACGCTTGCTGCTTTTCTCTATTTATTTTGTTTATTTAATTATGAATTAAATATATAGAAGTTTAGACTGTTAGTTGACAAAGCAATCAATTCGAAGATGCCACCTTGGACTTTATTTAGTGATCAAAACCATGATCAAGACAATGGTTTAACAGAAATAACATAAGGGCTGCAAAGTAATTTCTATTAATAATATATCACTTTAGGTCTTGTGTTGGATATGCATATTGCATATGTCATGCGCTCAGTTTTGTAAAGAGAGCCCAACACACTGAAAACAGAAAAGAAGGGGAAAAAGCATATGAAGAAAACACAAGCAAATGAAGAGAGTCACACAGTTTTCTTAAAGCTGCATTACCTTTTTTTTTTTTCTCTTTTTCATTTTGGCCATTTTTGTTGACAACAAAACTTTGCCCTATTATCTCCTTAAGTTGATATGACAAACATGTTAGCAAACTATTGCCTATGTACATACCCAGCAGACTTAGAACAAGTCTTAAACTGTTTTAGTTTCCACCATCTCCATCCCCACCCAGTTAAAGAGCCAGAAAAATATCTGACTCATAGCTGTTAAATGCTCCACTATGTTCACCAGCTAGTCTCTAACTGTGTCTGTCTGCTGTTTGGTGTACAGTCGGTCTTCAGAGCTTTTTCACTGAAAACAGCTGCCTGCTGCTGCTGGAAACCTGGCTGATGAGACCTGTGAGACTAAACCAAAACAGTAAATTTTGTGCTGTAAATCCAAAACAATAAGCTGAAAGAAGCTAAAAGGCTCTTTAGAGCTGAAGGAAACTGCAGAGTTGCTGGTAATTCTCTGTGGGATCACTACGAGTGACACCTTTCATATTCCACATCATCATTTGATCCATTCTTAATATAAAAATATTGATGCAGCTTTAAGTTGTAGCTCTATGGGGCCCTGTTGGGTGCTACAAAATCAATGAATGTATCTTTAGAAACAAACAAAACAAAACAAAAAAAAAAACAAATACCAGAACAACAACACTCTTTTTGGTGGTATTCTGTTGCACCTCCATCACTTATTCTTTTTTTTTTTTTTCATTTGAAGTCACAACAAATCACGTGACTCACCAAAGGTTTGATGCTCACAGCAGCAGCTTGTAATTTAGGAGGAATATCAGTGTACAGTAGTATCATCTGGATGAGCTTAGTTTATTATGATTTTTACCCACAAAAACTCCAGCAAGTGAAGAGATCTCAGGATCTCAACAGAGAGCGAGTGAAGACATACCTAGAGGGAGGCAGAGAAAGAGATGGCAGGCGATGTGAGGGAACAGCTGCCAAGGGGAGGAGAGGAGTGGAGGAAGAGAGAATGGAAGAGAAGCTGGGGACCTGACACATCTGGTTAAGGTAAAAAAAAGGGGGAAAAAGGAAGGAGGGGAGGGAGCAGATCTAAAGTAAAACCCCTGACTCTTTAAATAGAGCATGAAGACCACACGCTTGCTGAGTGGGACCCGCCTGTTGCCGGCAAACTGGGCCGTGATTGCATAGTTTATGGCTGAGGCATGATGGGTAAGGATTAAAGATGGCTGCCCTGAGGGCATACAGCAATACCATTACTCTTGATGGATTCCTTCTTCGCTCACATATTCTCTGCAGACGTCAGAGGGGCCACAAGGCTTGACTAATGCATGGCGTGATGATGGGATCAGAAGAGGCAGGGGAGGGATGCTCGGCAGATTCAGCAAACCTCCCGTTCCCTTCTCTATTTTCTCTTCTCCACTCTGTTCTGCACATCACACACACACACACACAATAAAATTATGCTCAGTGTTTAGAAATGTTCTAACTCTAACATTTAAACTCTGAGCATGTGTCTCATGGCAAAAGGTATGAAAAATTAGTTTAAAAATTAAGAATAATTTAAGAACAGTTGTTGAACATTGAGAGTAATAATGTCTGCTGCTTACAGTTAATTAAGTTTTGTTTCCTTGTGATCACAGAATAATTACTTTATGATTTGAATATGATTAGCTTTTTATTTGATCATTATCTTATTATTTTGACATAGTGTATGTAGCAAGCTTTGATTTACATAATCATAAAATAGCCATTTCATGGAAAATCATATTTTATTATTATAACATCATTACTTTGTGTCCACAATAAAACAAAACATTAAAATAATGATATCTGTGTTTCTACAGTTTCCTCTGAATTACTCTCTTTCTGTAATGTGTGTGATATTAGTTTCTGATTTGCAGGCTAACACTTTAAGTGCCCATATTTATCATTTATAATCAGTATGTAAGTTAACAAATGGTTTATAATTCACTATAATGTAGTTGTTAGCAGATATAAGTGTTTATCAATGTATTTATCAACAACTATAACTTCTCCTGTAAGCACCCATAACTGGAGGCTGCTGTATAAACAGTGAATGACAATATAGTAAAACACAGTTGTAACAATTTTCAATATGTCTTCATGGGATGAGTTATACTTGCTGACAAATACCGTACATTGATAAACACTTAAAATGTCCTTATATCTGCTAACAACTACATTATAGTATGTTATAAACCATGTATTAAATGTTTGCTGCTTATAAATGACAAACTAAAGTGTTTTTGAATTAAGAGCAAGAAGCAAGCAGGTTTTTACTACTAATAATTATAACAATTTATTTAATTAATTTAAAATATTTACAATATGAGGTTTGTATTACATTTTAGACAAAAACAAGTAATAACATAATAGCTCTGTTTTGTAGAAATCACATTTATATACAACTAAATTGCAATTGTAGTCTGCGATCTCTCTGCGATGGTTCAACCTGCTCATGATCAGGTTTGAATAGGCGCTGTCTGTCTTTGGTGACCAGGTGTCTCTGTTAGGACGACATTAATCAAATTTAAACATAACTTAATCGACTCCCTGAAAGTAGAGATTGAAAAAAAAAGAAAGACAGACAGAGGGAGGAATAGACACATGTGGGCAAGCCAGAGAGAGAGCATGCATATGAACAGAAGGACAGAAGTAAAACTGAAACTCAGCTTTTATATGGTTTACTTGTACACTGCAGACTGGAGTCTCAGTTAATAGTGACAATTGACTGACCTGTGACAACTGTGACGCAGGTTAAATGTGCATTAATAGAACTGTGCTGTACTCCCATCTCCTGTATGAAAGGGCTAATAGTGTCTTAATCAAACAGTGCAATCACTATTGTGCAGCAGTGGCTGAGTGACTGTCAGATTCAAGTGTAATGAGCACAGAGCCACAGATCTACATTTGCACTTCATTATTATCAACTCCATTATTCATGCTCTGTGTTTCCTTTTAAGAAGCTGTCTTGCAGTTCTTCCAAACACAAGTGTTTTCTCTTCTGTACTTTATTATTATTACACATTATCAGGTGTAAGTGTCCACTAGAGCTGTCACTCATTTCATTCATGGGTAGTTTGAAGCTGAGCCCCAGAATCTGTGTTTGTGTTTGTTTATTGTTGGACATTTTATGAAGCAGCAAGCCCCAGAACCTCCATGGCATAACTGCAGGTGTTTAAACTACGTAAGTAGTATTGCCAATCAGGCGTCTCATTCACTCAACCTGTGTTGGCTCATGGACTAGCACAGTATGCTGTACGTTCTGGTGTTTTAATGATATTCCTTGTACAGTGTAACGTTTATGCTCATTATTTTGCATTCTGCTGCTTTAGTGTGCTGATTGGTCTGCAAGGAGTAAATAATGTGACCACTACCTGTGAAGCTAGCCAGTGTTTTTGGAGTTTTGCACCCTTGGTTAGCAGAGCGAGGTATGTAAATTACACAGTTTATGTGAACCTAAATGTGAAGAAATGTGCAATCAACACATACTGTATATAATAACCTACTCATTTATTTAACCTCTTTAAACCGCAGTCTCCTGACATACATCATGTCATAAGACAGACCTCACCAAGATAGCAGTGGTTGTAGTGTAGATGGCTTCCTCGAGGTGAGATTGGAAAATGCACCCACAACCCTTAATATCTGGAATATGAATCTACTTCAAATACTAATATACAGAATCCCAAATATGTTTTCAAGGGTAGATGATGTTAAGTTTACATTTCAGGAGAGGCTGAGACTCTTCTCAGTGTGTAGGCTACATTATGAGCACAAAGTTATTCTAGCAAACAATTAGGGATATATCTAAAAACCTATTTTCTATTTACTTGACAATTTATCTATTTTCTCTGATTCGTTGATTCAAAAGTTTGCATCTGGTTTCTCATATCAGGATATGTTTACAAATGCACAATAATGCCTCTTCTGTGAGAAAATCAATGCAGCCACTTACATAAACTAATAGCTCCCTCTAATAAACCTGCTGACACCAGAGAATTTAGTTTGATTATCCAGAGGAAATGGGGTTAGGAGATTAGTTTAAAGTAAAAAAACAAAAAAACAAAAAAACAAAAAAAAACACAGCCGCTATATAAATGATATCACTGTATTTTTGTGAAGCAGCTCTTACAAAAGCACAGAAGGTCAATCACCATTAGATACTGGTGTATGGGAAGATTTATGTAATTACTGACGGTACCGGCAGTGCGAGCTGTGCATAAAATGATGCACTTTGCATCAAAAACTGGATACATACAGTATGCCTGCTGCTGATGCCTGACAAAGCATGAACTTAGAATTATCAGGTTCTATCTGCAGTCTGAGTGGTTTTGAGTTATTGAGGTTATTGAGTTTTGACATCCTAGTCAACAAAACTGATATACAGTATGGTTCTCTTTTATTTGTCAAAATAGCAGACATCTTTAATGTACTAATGTAAATATATAATATCAAAATCCTATCACATTTTTAAATTTCTAGATCAGGTGATTGTCAGATAGAACCTTCTAATAGACACAGACCACAATTTAGCTGCATGTTTTACATTTAAACATAACTACAAAATTCAAGACAATTAGAAAAAAAACATTCAAAAATGTTTCTTCATCAATTGCTGATATTTTCTCTCATTGCTCTGCTTTGTTTTTGTTTTTGTCTGTCTATTGCTCTTCATTTCAGAGCATTTCTTGTCTGATTCTGCTCTCAAATTTATTTATTTTTTTTACTTTTTTTTGACAAACTGTGGTCTCTGTCAGTGTCTGAACTCTGAATGTAGTTGCTGTCATCACTGTGTTTGCTGCAGGACTCTAGTTATAAGCTTGAGTATTTATTATTGAATTGTGGTCCACTCACTAACAAGGTCAGCAGCAGCAACAGTGGATTTAGACACACACCTCATGGAAGCAATTATGCTACTTTAAAACCCTTCGTGCCCAATTGCAACAATTTTCTTACTACTTTCCTACTTTCTCTGAGTCATAACTCTATCAAATCTGAACACAAAGATATGAAGAAATTAATTAATAATAACTTACCCTTCTTTCCTCTTCTGCAACTGTAATGCCAAAATGTCTTCCTTGTCTACTAGAATGATAGAAATCCAACTGGAAGATTGTCATGAAATTTCCTGATCCCATTTCTGCTCTCCAAAAGATAAAACCTATAGTTTTAATGACCCCATGACCTTTCCTGTAACACAACCCTCGAGACAAATGTTATCGTAACTTCCCTACTAGCAAGGCTCTGAGAATAGCTAAATCATCATGGCTTACTGGGACATGAATAGAACAGAGCCATTGTTAATGTAATTAGTAACACCTGTGCTTTTACTACCATAACAAGTCAACATGTCTGCTGTGAAAAAGGCCTATTATAAAGTGTAAGATGACATATCACTCACACACCTTCCTAATCTGAGTGTAACTTCAAAAGTTGCAGGGGAGGAGCAATCGCATCATTTTGCATAACACTGTGACCTTCATTTTACCCGAACACAGCATGCTCACACACCTCTAAATCAAACAGCTGAGTCACTGTGTCTTTGTTTTGTGATCCAGGTGTGTGGATCGCTGCTGCAGCCGCTGCAGGAGCACTGCGAGGGCTTTGAGCTGCAAGAGCGAGCTTGGTAGGAAGGGCTTGCATCTTAAAAAGCTGAGAGGACTTAGTGGAGGACTGTCGAGTTTCATACACAGCACCGGCATACAAAGCGAGCTGCAGTTAATTGATACTGCCGAGCCGGAGCCCTGTCTGTCTCCACATCCTCCCTTCCAATGGCTGCAGTAATGAATGACTATTCTCCAAGACAGGCCTTGGCCCGCTGTCTATCTGTCTGTCTCGGCTGCAAATGTTGTTTTGTCCAAATTGCTGTCACAATCGTTTAATCTGCTCACCCCAGAGAAAAGAGATACCCGCCTCGACATCTTTCACTGTTCTTCTTTTGGCCTGTCTCCTCTCTCTCTCTCTCTCTCTCTCTCTCTCTCTCTTCTTCTCTCTCTCTTTGCCCTTGCAATGTGCTCTTCAGCAAAACACAGTCTTATCCTCTCTCATCCCCCTCTCCCCCACCTCCTCCTTCTTGTTTTCACTCCCTTCCCTGAGTGCACTGTGTAGAATTCCTATTTGTCTCTCTGGTGACACTAATTGGAAAATAGCTTGAGGCTTCCCTTGGGCTGCAACCCCAACAGGCTCTTTGTTGATTAGTGGCAACTTAAGAAAGTTGGTCAAGAGAGTGGTGACAGACAGCATTTACTTCTGTCCATCTGTCCCTCCAAGCCAGAACATGACCTGGTGACCACTGGATGGACATGGATGGGGTTGGAGGGTGGGGGTGGATGGGGATGCTGAGTTTGAGCACTGAGGGAGCAACAGTGTTTAAGATTGGCATGAAGCTTTGATAACGCAACTAGCGTGTTGCAGCATGTAAATTCACTTGCAGGGGCTATTTTGAGTATATTATGTAAATGTTTAGAAATGGCCATGCTTAATTTATGAAGAGGGGCAAGGGAGTGTGTCTTCCAGTGCGTGAGTCTAGGATGATGTTTTGCTAGAATATCATCCTGGCATACTTAGTCACTTACAGAGATACTTTGAGGGTATGCATTGAAATCTGTAAAGCACTAATTGGGTCTCATTTATTAATGTTTTCTTACCACTTCTCTTGAATTTGTTCTTTAAAGAAAGACATAAGAAAACCCAATGTCTGACTCTCAAATGTGTACACCACTATTTAGTTCTTATCTATGTTAAAATCTTGGTGAATCAGGTTCTTTTGTTCTTCTTTTTTTGGCATTTTGCCTTTATTCTGTAGTGATAGTAGAGATACAGACAGGAGAAATTCTCAAACATTTTTGAAAAAGGAAACATTGATGAATCAGAGAAGAGTTATTAAATGTTCATACACATAAGTTAAGATCAAATCTGTGTGTACTAACGTTTAATGAATGAGGCTCATTGTCTTGACACTAGAGAATTTTTGTCACATGATCAGAAATATATTGTATTAGACTATTTGGATTTGGATCTATAAAGCTTTTGTTGCAGGTGCTGTTGTTGCTCTAATCTGTAATTTCTTTGCTTTGAACTCTGCATGCCTCTCTCTCTCTCCCTCTCTCTCTCTCTCTCTGTCTTTCTCTTTCCTTCAGGCCCTCTCTGCTCAGTCAGAGAGGTGAGGTAAATTAAACACCTCTAATCAATATGCTCACAACTTATTTAACTAATGAGATGGCTTATTTTGCCGGTGGGGAAGGCATTTGTAGGACTTTGATGCCTGGGAAAGGGCCCTCTCATCCCCCCGAATGACTCCATCTTCACATCATGATTACAGGCACCATGAGTGAACACTTGGCCCATAAATTGATACAAAAGCTCAATACTTGCTTATCATGTTTTAGCTTCGGGGGTATTTATTGGAAGAAAGCAATCATGCTTTTATATCCACAATGAGGTAATTAACACCTCATTTACACTTCATGTGTCTTATCAGACTGCTACAGTGTCTCATATCAAGTGTTAATGCAACCTAGAAGCACTACAGACAGATTGCAGACAGATTGCTTAAGACCAACAAGTCTGTGTGGAATTACAGTAACCAGGATACTACAGTGCAGGTAAATACATTATCTGATTGTCCTGAGTAACTTGATTCCCCAGAGTAAAGCTGGGGACAAACCTAAAGACAGACTATAGCTGAATCCTGGACAAACCACACATAAACATTGTTTCAATTTGCACAGATTCTTTAGTCTTTTACAGTCAAGAAGGAGCATAAACCTTATGACTGAGTCATTATACTAGACAACAACCCTGCAAATCCTGCGTGAATGGAAAGTGTTGCATGTTCTTGTACCAAAACAAACATGGACACCGACCAGCTGCTTGCACTGTTTATATGCAGAGCAGTTTACACTGAAAAGGCAAAAAACTGTTAGGATGAAATCCCTGGATGGAGAAGTGTGGGTAGTGTGGACTGTAATTGGAGGTGAATGAACTTTAGGTTCTGGTCAGCTGTGTAGCTCTTTGATTTGATGTTGTACAAACAATCGTTCTTTTTACAATCCTCAATCAGCTTTTCCTCCATTTCAGTCGTCCAGTGCACTCTCACACCACAAACCTTTCTGCTCACTCATTTTTCCTTTCTTTTGGAAATCGGTCACCGATGTCAGTCGCAAATATCAAACGTGTTTTAAAAAATCTGTATGAGAACAACTGAAGACTTCAGAGTAAAATATTTACTGAACATTTCACACACTATGTGTTTTTTTTTTTTTTTTGCTGACTGTCAACTGACCCAGACCCAGATATGAGACACTTAAAATGACAAGTGTAAACAGGGCCTATGATTTGTTCTACCATACTGTAGGTCCATATTATTACTTTTTCTTTGCATGCCTGCTCATGCGTCTGTTTGTTTTCAGTAATATTTTTCTCATTCCTTCCCTCCACACAGGAATTTCTGCCCTTTGCATTGAATATAAATATGTTACATGTCACAAAGGCACTGACCCATGAGCTCTGAATATAGTAACAGAAACCAAGTTTGCAGAAGCCCACGGTCTCTTTATGGAGATGGATGAGCTTGTGTTTTATTCATATGTAACAGAACTGCAGTACAACAGTAAGCTGTGATTTCAATTTTAATTGGATAGTGCCAAATCACAACAGAATTTATCTCAAAGCACTTTTCAGGTTTAGACCATACTCTTTAACTTACAGAGACACAACATTCTCCCACAAGCAAACACTTGGTGACAGAGGCAAAGAAAAACTCCCCTTTAACAGGAAGAAACCTCAAGCAGAACCAGGCTCTAGATGGGCAGCCATCTACCTTGTCCGGTTGGGTTGAGAGAGAAAGAGGAAGGGAGGGGGAGAGAGACACAGAAGCATAATAACAACAATAATAACAATAACAACAACAATAATAAGGAGAAATATGACTAATAATGATAAAAAAAAAATCAGTGCACATGCATTGACACCTGTATTACTTACACAGCAGTTTATACATGGTAAAAACACAAAAATATCTACTGTTGTGTCATTATGTTAAACTGCAATTGTGTGCAGGGGCATATGTAAGTGAATGACTGTAAATGTATGTATGTGAGTGTGTATGCGTGTGAGCCCTGGATCCAGCTGTAGGCAGAGTTGACCTTGAGGAGCACCATTCATCGCAGTGGGGAAAGGGAACCAAGCAGAGACACAAAGTCTTATCGGAGAAAATACTCTTGTTGTTGGAAATAGCAGTGATGAAACTGCTGACGCTGGAGCTCTACTGTAGTTTTTCACAGCATAGGCAATTTGAGCCACTCAATGGCCCGCACACTCCTCTGTCCTGATGCAGTATTTTAACGTAGGCAACCAGTGGTTCCGTGAACTTTTTTGGTGGGTTCACGTTGGATAACGCTACTACGGGAGGAAGGCCTTGTCAAATTTAATAACACCCTTGTGAGGCAGTATTATCTGTAGTGTTTATGCATCTACAGCTGAAGGTTGGATTGTGAGATGCCCCCATGTGCAGCACTGAGCTCAAGGTAAAGCTCACTGATTAATGATTCTGCTGAGCAGAACTCTCCTTCGCTCAACTGCAAGGACTAATGTTGCATGCTCAGTTACAGAACAGTGACAGTCTCATTTTATAGTTTGTTTTTTTTTGGTGTTTGAAGAAATGATTGTGAGAGACAGGAAGCGGGCATACAACAAAGCTGCTATAAGTTGATGTTCACATCTTTACACCACTGATCCCCAGGAAATCATTGGGGGTGTAGTTGCACTGAGCCATGCCATGAGTGTTTTTCCACATCACAGCACAGCCAGGTAAAATAAGTTGTTTAAGTGTGTTGGAGAGCCTGTTGTCTGCGGCTCCTCATCTAACATGTTTCTGTGGCTGTCTGCCTGTACTATTCCTCCTGCAATATTTAAAACTGACATGACCAAATAGTGCATAATACGAGCATATATTATTATGTAGGCCTGTTTTTATGGAAGAATGGCACTGGGAATGAAAGCTCCACAGATTGTGACACATACACTGCATTTCCTGTAGCTGTTTCACAATAAAAGCTGTGCTACCACCCCCTGCTGTGAGGCTGTAATGGATACGCATGTCATCACAGGTTGGCATGGCTTGGCTAATGGGGACCAACCCAGGCTCGTGGAAGAACCCTTCAAGATATGTTGACAACTATTGGCCAGAATCCATGTTGGCGTACATACACTCATTCCCCAGAGGATTCCAGGTGGTTTTGGTGGCCAAATGTAAGCGCTGTGTTACAAAGATTGAAGTGTGGAATGCATCATATTTTACAAAATGCCACAGGGGGCTGGATGTTTTGATAAGAGAGCTGACTTTTTTTTTCTTTTGCGTAAACATCATGTTAGTTGGGTAAAGCTATCGCCGTTAGATGTTGGTAGTGTCCAGTTCGGAACCACATGGAAGACGTCTCCATCTTCTTAACTTGATATTAAACTTCTCAACACTGCTCTGTGAACAAGTGTATTTTCCAAAATGCTGAACTATTCCATTAATGGTGAGACTGGCTCAACCTGCAGATACAAGTTTTGAAACAGCTATGCAGCAATAAAACAGGGAGGAAAAAGTATCTTAGGTTGTATAGTGGAGGAATTGCTGCTGCTAAAATTGTCCTGATCTCCTGGGATTTTCATGCACAACAGTCTCTAGAGTTTACTCAGAATGGTGTGAAAAAAAAAAAAAACATCCAGTGAGCGGCAGTTCTGCAGACAGAAACCTTGGTGATGAGAGAGGTCAGAGGAGAATGGACAGACTGGTTGGAGCTGACAGAAAGGCTACAGTAACTCAGATAACCTCTTTTTTCAACTGTGATGAGAGGAACGGCATCTCAGAATGCACAACACGTGAAACCTTGATGGGCTACAACAGCAGAAGACCACGGCAGGTTCCACTCCTGTCAGCCAAGAACAGAAATCTGAGGCTGCAGTGGGCACAGGCTCACCAAAAATAGACAGTTGAAGACTGGAAAATATAGCCTGGTCTGATGAGTCTCCATTTCTACTGAGGCACACAGATGGTAGGGTCAGAATTTGGCGTCAACAGCATGAATACATGAACCCAACCTGCCTTGTGTCAACAGTCCAGGCTGGTGGTGGGGGTGTAATGGTGTGGGGCACACTTTCTTGGCACACTTTGGGCCCCTTAATACCAGTCAATCATGGTTCCAATATCACAGCCTATCTGAGTATTGTTGCTGACCATGTGACTCCCTTTATGGCTACAATTTACCCATCTTCTAATGGCTAATTCCAGCATGATTATGCACCATGTCACAAAGCAAATGTGGTCTCAAACTGGCTTCATGAACATGGCAATGAGTGCAGTGTACTTCAGTGGCCTCCCCAGTCACTAGTGTCTGCTTAACTAGTGTAAGCCAGCAACAGAATTTCAGGAGTACATAGTTACAGTACATAGTTGTGTCATTTGCAGTGAGAAATTGGAGAAATTATAGTGTGAAACCCTGAAAGCTGAAGGGGGAGGGGGTTGGCAGTGTACTCAATGGTAAAAAGGGGCCCTTTAAGGAAAAAGATTGCCTCTGCTTTAGGAGACTTTTTATGGATTAAAAAAAAAAAAAAAAAACACTAAAAATGTCAATTGGAATTTTGTATTTTTGTGTCTTGATGTCTAGATGTTGTCAATACAGCACAAATATCCATACATGAATGGATAGAGGAGTTTGTCAGGGTTCCAGGGAGTTATGAACCATGTTGATAGGACATTTTATCCTTAGTAAAGTCAAAATGTGCTGATAATGCCAAATAAACAAAATACAGAAACCTCATTTTCATTGATTTGATAACTTTGGTCACTTTGATTGTAATTGATCTGTATCAGCCAGCAAGCCATCATTATGTTTAGTGACATAATTCTGACTGATATCAAGTTGCAATGCCACAATTTTCTTTTTTTGTCTTTTTTATTCACATGATGGTGAATCTGCTTCACAGAGTTACATGCTGCATTTGCTTCTAAACACTTTTCCACTACACACAGGCATGGATGCAGCTTTAAAAAGATCAACTAGGTTACTTATACTGGAGAAAAAGCAATACATTTGATGATTATGAATCAAGATCTCACATTATATGCAGCGTTTTTTTTGCTATTTTTTAAAATGGATTTACTCATTTTTATCAGTATAACAGTCATCATTATAACGGGAAGGTTCCACCGATTTTTTTACAGTGTGTGATGTCTTTGTGTTCTGGTGTGACAGTTATTATTGTGAGATTAAGAGGTATGAATTTTGAGGCAAATTGCATCCCTCAGGCGCAAAGGGTTAAGGGTTCATCCTCTTTTGATTTTTTTTTTTTTTTGATTGACCCCATGACCTTTCTTTCAGCGTCCCCCTCAAGACAACTGCTTGGTTATTTGTTTTAGTCCTGCTTTATAGTGAAGTTGCATTCTAACCTTTGTTGTTTCATATTTTGGTGAGTGCCATGCAGAGCAGAAATAAACATTGACACCATGGATGTCATAAGGCCTGGCCTTCACTGGCTGCAGTAAGATCAGTCACGAGTCTTTGATTTGATCAGGGAATATAAAGTTAGGTTTTTCATTGAGCTTTTTGTGTCCTCACAACCCACACTCCATTATGAACACGGCCTATTGAGAATGACCCTGCACAAGAGTGTGATTAGAGCTGAGTGGATCCACATCAATCTTACTATGGTGGTGTCAAGGTTAAAAACAGGCCACTGATCCAGTTCACTTGTCTTTTTGTTATGCGTGTGTGTTTTGCAGGAGGCTCTGTCAGTCACTGTTACACTGTTACTGTGTTGTGAACTAAAGGAATACATTATGCATTTGAATCAGTCAGAATTAGTCTGGGGTCACAAACACAACGCCAGAAAAATGTTTAATATGGATTGTGTGAACTTTTCACAAGAAGAAAAGTAGGATCCATGCCAACAGTGTCTAATTATCAAACTATAAAAAGGCAGTAAAAATCACCAAACTGTTGAGCTGCTGAGCTTATTAACTGTAGTGACCAGATAAACACTTGAGTTAGCTCTGACTGACATTGAACCTCTTAATCACGAGAGCCCCCGCTGGCAGGGGCAAGACCGCCCCTGTGTAAGTAAACAGGGCATTTAAACACTCGAGAACATAGTCATATGACATACCGTTTTGATCAGAAGAAGCTTGGCTAGTAAGATAGCATAACCATTTCTACCAAAACAAAACACAAATCAAACACCAAACAACTGACTGAATGAGTAGCAAAAAGCATCCTCTGCCTGAACGGTGCATGCCCGCAGTCACGGCGCTCCTGATATCTTTCATTTCACGCTATCCACACAAACACACACATCAAATGAATCCTGAGATGCCACAGATTCCAGCAGTATAACTCCTATCACTGTCCAACCAAAAGTCACTGAATTAACCTGTCAAAGAACAATAAAAACAAACTTCCGTTTGTACACTTACAACTACAAATTGTGTCTTACCTTTGCTGTTTTTGTGGTCAAAAGTTGTGTCTGGTCCCATAAAATTACTAATAATGGCTACTCCTATGTCTCTGTGTAATTTTGAGTTGATTCCAGCCATTTTCTATTTATGTCCATGGCCTGGGGAAGGAACCCTAAGAAGTAAGGAACCCTAACCCTAACAACAACGATGCGGATTGCCTCGTCCAAGATGTACCGATGGAAGTGTAAGTCAAATTTACATTTTTATCAGTTACTTTTGTATTTGGTGTCTAACGTTTAGTACCATGGAAATTTACTAGCTTGTAGACTGTGCATGTGTAATTTCCTTGAACGGTTAGCTTGTGTTACATAAGTCATGTTGTTAGCAAGCCAAGATGGCATGCAGAGATAGAACGCATTTGAGACAGTGGCCATCGCTGTGTAATGTTGTATTATTATGTGTAACTGTGGGCTTTCACTGGAATTTCCATCCAGGATGTATTACTGCTCTGAAAAGTTTATTTTATGACAACAAAAGTCTATAGGCTAAAATTTAGACGATTTCAAAATCATAGGCCAGTGAATGAATACAATTGTGTTTCAATCCTGACTTTTTTCTCGTCTGTCTTGTTTCCAAAGTGAAGATGAGGACGAGGATGATGGTAAAGATGAAGATCATTCTCCTGGACCATCATCAAAGTTAGCACGTTCAACAAAGCGCCGTTGACGTGGGTCTGCCACTTTGAGAGTGAGAGAGGAGGAAGAGGGGGAAGAAGATGGGTGGCATAACAGAGAGGAGAGAGATAAGAGACCAGACCCTCTCAGATTCATGCAGATTCTTGACACCACCACCTCATGGTCTCCCCTTTCACTTTTCCAGCTGTTTTTTAGCACCTCCGTTGTCCGCACCATCATCACAAATACTAATTAAAATGCTGCCAAGACACTGCAGGCTGGATTGAAGTTTGTTTGGAAACCTCTGACAGTGAGTGATTTTTACATTTTCCTGGCCATTATAATTTTCCTCAGGGCTTGTGAAAGTGCACAACAGAGGGGACTATTGGAGGAAGGTGATATGATGACATCTTATGGTCCCTGCACTTGAGCAACCCAGCAGAAGTGGAAGCCAACAACCTCAAGAAGAACACTGCAGAGTACGACAGACTCTTCAAGATCAAGCCCCTGTACACTGAGATCGGGAATGCCTGTAAAGTACACTTCCTGCCATATCAGAACATTGTCATAGATGAAAGGACGGTGACATGTAAGGCTCGTGTAAGTATGAGGCAGTACATGAAGGTAAAGCCCACAAAATGGGGATATAAAATATTTGTGCTTGCGGACTCCTCAACAGCCTTCACATGGAATTTTGTTGTCTATGAAGGGCAGAGTGTGCACTTTCCGGGCCAGGGTTTGAGCTACACGTCAGTCATGGACCTTATGGCATTTACTCTCCTTGGTCGGGGCTACACACTATTCGTTGACAATTTCTATTCCAGCCCTGCCCTCTTTGAGGAACTGTCCAGGCAAAACACTGGTGCATGTGGCACAATCAGAAAAAATGGATTGGCTTTTCAAAGACCAAACAGAATGACCTGCCAAAAAATGCAGAAAGGGGAGATATGCGGTGGATACGCCAAAACAAACTTCTGTTTGTGAAATGGATGGACACACATGAAGTGAGTACAATCACAGCACGGGTGGTGTGGATCTTTCTGATGCTTTGATTGGCTACTATAGTGTGCACCACAAAACTATGAAATGGTGTAAGACCTTCTTTTACCATTTTATGGACATCGCTGTGGTCAACAGCTTCTTTCTCCACAAGGAACTATACAAAAAGAAGAATGATCCCACCATGAAAAGACCACTCACCCAGAAGCGCTTCAGGGAGAAGCTAGCTGCAGAGATGCTGGAGTTTGCCAAAGCCTCAGCACCACCTCCACCTCCACCACCAACACCAACCTCCTGCATGCCTGCGTACTATGGAGATGATGGTACCCAATCCAGGAGGTACTGCAAAAGATGCCTGGATGCTGGCATCAAAAGGGTAAGGACACCTGTGTACTGCATTAAGTGCCATGTCCCTTTGTGCTTCACTCCAAAAAGAAACAGCTTCGAGGATTGGCACAGCAAGCAAGCTTAAATGACAGCAGTTGCCCCCCTTTCTTTTGTTGGCCATGGGTAGAGGAGAAGACATTCCATTCATGAGAAAAAAACCTGAAATCCACAAGTCCACATGTTGACTGTTATATCGTCACCCTATTAAAATAATGGCCTAAGTCATTTTTTGACGAAAATTAGTTTTTGGCTTAAATCATCTCTTGATAATGCTGGCCATCTCTGGTAAAATCGCTTAAATCTTTAGCTAAAAGGATCATGCTCTATATGCCCTATAGGACAATGGTCTATGTCAAGAGGGTGACTTAGGCCATTTTATTTCTAGCCTAAGTCAAAATTCTGGATTATTTAGGATAAAATGTGTGACTTGGGCAATTTAACAAGCTTTCATGATGGCGGCTGCTTCAAGAAGAAACAGAATCTATGGTGCAGAAGAAGCTGTAAACATGATTCTTGAATCAGTTTCTACTGGTGAGCGATTAGGTTTACTATAATAAAGGCTAGGGTATAATGGTTGAAGGTGGTCAAACATGATGAAAACATGAAACTCAATGGATCTTACTTCTCAAGTATCAGACCAGGCAAAAAAGCAGGAGACCCAACTGTACATGATTTGCGGGCTCTTCAATTTAGCCATGATGGGAAGGTCCAGTACAAGCTATCGTTCTCTGAGAACTCTGAGTGGGATGCACTGTCACAGAGGGTAAAGGTGCCAAGTGAACCAATGGCATGGATGGAGTTTTCCAGCATGCTCTGCCAATCAAAGAGAGGAAGTTCCAGGACATTCAGTCCATGAAACATGTGATGCCTGTTGAGTGTCATCACTTCTTTGACAATTGGCCACGTAGTTAGGAAAATCAAGATGACCGAGAATAAAGATTCAGGGGATAGACTGAATAGAACTGGGATAGGTACAAAAACCCAGCAAAGAAGGGCTGGGGTGAGGAGAGAGACATGCCTATGGAATGAAAGGGCAGTTTAAGCCAGATTTAAAGTTGCCTAAGTCACACTAGAATGTTAGAAAAAAATTGGCCTAAGTCACTTTATTCTTTAATGTTACATGATTGACACACAATGTTCTATGCATGTCAACAGTCATCCACTGTGATGGCCTTTTTGATTGAAATGATTAATAAATACCATATGCTCTGTATTTGGTAAAGTTTTTTGTGTTTTCCCAAAAACTTGAAAAAAATGACTTGGGCCATTGTTTTAATAGAGTAACGATATTCATTGTTATATTTGTTATATATTTGTTACTTATTGTTATATATTCATATTATATATTTATTATATATCAGTATATACATTATATTCAGTTATATGTTTGCTATTTATTGTTATATACTTTGTTATATTCATATTATGTATTTTCTATTTATTGTTATATACTTTGGTCTATTCATATTATATATTTTCTATTTATTGTTATATACATTGTTATATTCATATTGTATATTTGTTATATATTGTTGTCCATAGTTATATTCATTTTGTGTTGGAACATGTTTGTATTTCTTATATTTCATCTTTTCAAATGTTTGCTACGGTATGATCTGCTCCATTTTTAGTCAAACTCCATTGCCTTTATATGGTTTTCTTTGAATGGGAACATGTATGGTTGTATATCTGGTTGATTTTTCAAAACAAAGCCAAAAACAGTTTAGATGGAAGGAATACCTACAGTGACATGTAAGTGAAAATAAATGAGTTTTACAGTTTGGTACCTTTCAAATGGCACAGATGGTACCCAGATGTACCCAAATGTATCCAAATGGTCAATTTAGAGAGTCCGCCTATACATACCTTTACTAAAATCTCTCTCTAACTTTGCTCTGCTTCACTTTATTAGCATCAGACTTGGCACAGGTAATGTTCACATGTTGTGCTATGGTTTGCTAGAAGTTTTGGACTGTAACTGCACAATTCCAAAAGGGTTATTCACTCTAAAAGTGTAATTTTTTGTTAGGCAGCAATGAAATCTTTCATCTCATTTATGCTGTGTTCCATCTTCATTTACTCTGACCCAGTAATACCTATGCTGATGCTTACACTTCTGCAGAAATCTCACAAGTGTTACCTTTATTATGATACCAAGATTATTCATATAGACCTTGTAGTTGTAGAGATATAGTGTATTCATTTTGGGTATGTCATTTTCGAGCAGGAGCCTGAGCCAGAGGCCTAGGGCTTAAGAGGTTAAGGCTGTTAAATGCAGGCTTCCTCAAACAATATAACAATATATATTAAGATGAGAAAATGTCTCACTTAAGACACATGGCAACCATGGCAAGATGATGTTTTTTTTACAGCCATGACATATCACAGTTATTTAAATACTAACTTTTAAATACTAACTATAAATTCCTATCAAATGTACCAAGACAATGTAGCAGACTATTAGATTGTGCTTATATTGTAACTAACATAGAGGCATAGAGCAGAGGGAGAGAGACAGATGAGGAAATATGAGGTGACAGGAGTAGAATTCATCAGAGAAGAGATCTCAGTACAATACATAGCTGTGCTGAAGAAGCTCCAGATGAACGTGTAAGATTTCCCCAGTGTAAAAAAAAAATAAAAATGCTGCTGAGCCCCTATTGGTTGAAAACTACAGCTGATGGAGCTGATTTTAAAAAAAGCACATGATGCTACATAGACAACATGCGAAAAGGCTCAGGTGATGATCCATGTAGAAGACATGAAAATAAAGCTTCAAGCTACAGCTAGTTAGTATAAGGATATGCACCATAAAGTATCATAAATTAAAATGTAATTAAAATGTTATTCATTCTAACATGATCATTGCATGGTTTGGATGCTGATTAGAGAAAAATATACTTGGACAAGCAACACAGTGGTTAGATTTATGGTTAAATGATTGTATTTTTAAACAGTATGCTTTACTTTTACAAAAGGACTAACCAATGAGTTTGGCAAACATATTGCTATCGAACGCAAGTAGAGATGCCAGATGGGACTGAAGCCCAGTCAAAGCCTAGAGCCTTGTAAGTATATATGTATATACACTGTATGTGACTTGTCCTATTGCCTCCCATCTTCTGTTTTATCATTTTAATTAGAAAAACTCTAAACCAAATTACAATAATGAAGAATGTTCTAATGTAAATCATAAAGTGAAAGCCTTTTACTAAATTTTATTAAATGTTATAAGTATTCTATCACAGAACTACAACTATGTGTCTACAATGCTTCTGAGTAACTATCAATAGGAAAAACGTTTCATTGTAGTTGTGTTAAACTGATATAAGTGGTTTTGATGGTAATCAGTTATCAGTCACTGCATGTCGATCTGAGCCAACTGAACTCAGAGCACTGTCAGTCTCAATCTACTCAGATGAGATGAGGAGATTATTTATTGGAATATAGCCAAACTTTTCATTGGCAGGAATTGCCCAAATAGCCCAAATTATCACAACCTGATCCATTACATAAAAAGTACTGTAGCCCAGTTAGGCTGAAAAACACCCGTCAGTGAACCCAACTTTACCCTGAGTTGTATGAGTGTAAATTCACCCAAAATAAACAGCAGCTATTTTGTCTAAACTCTGATTTTTTGATTAAAAAAAAAAAAAAAAAATGTTGGTTTATTTAACAGGGACAGTGCACATTAATAAACATTGCTGTAAATGTGCCAGAGTTAGCCAAGAGGCTATTTTTCATCTGCAGTCCCTGATATACTAACACCTTGGCTCCCACACTGGTATTTTTTCTAACATCACCTGTAATCCCACAAACTAATGAACTCAGCTACTGATATGCCCTTTACCTTTGGGAATAAGGCTAGGTTACCACTGTAACGGTTGCTAAGATATGATTAGCCAGTCGGTTTAGCGAGCACTCAATTAAGCATCAACATCTTCATTTTGACACAGCAACCCTCTATGAGACAGGCCCTCAGTATTAATGCAGGACTCACTGTAGTTGATAACATACTTTAGTGGTGAGAATTTTCTTTCCATTACCCAAATAACTGAATTGTGTCTAACCAAAAAACAACTGATGAGCAGTAAACCTGGGGCCCCAAGCCCAAACTGTGGTTTGTCTCTGTATACAGGTGGCTTACTGATATATTACATAGCTCGTCACTGCAGCTAGCTCACTTGATGTATTGTAGGTTTATAACTGGCATGTACTGTAAGTAAGCAGTCGACTTGTAAAATGAATCCACATTTCAGCTGGATTACCATGCTGTCGTGGGAATTTCTGGAGAACAGAGGACTACACATGCCATGATGGGGTCACTTGCGCAATACTGTATATTCTCTGTATATTCTATTCTTTGAGACCTCATGACACAGACAAGTTTCAAGGCTCGATCTGTGAGCTGATTCCTAGTGATAAGTCTGGCTTGGCCATGTGTTCAAACAACCACTATTGGCTATGTTCATGGCTGTGAGAAGCCAGTGCCCTTGTCACTGGCAACTTTCAGTGTTTGTCTGTGGACAAGTTAAACAACCAAAATATCCTTTGACATCTTCGTGATTTTGATCAGACTGAAAAATCTTTAACCTGATCCACCAGATGGTTTGTTACACAGAACCATCTGAGAAGTCGTCCTTGGAAACTGTTTAGAAAAGGGCAGGCACTTGGCAGGTGATTGGATGAACCATCTGCCTATCACCGTCTATCACCATCTTACCTTGCAAGGCAGCTGGATTCGTATGATCACGAGATCACACGACCATGCAAGAATCCTCATAGGACACTCAGTTCTATGAGCGCATGAGTGCACAAGCGCATAACTTGAAACTTGACAGGATGGATTCTAATGTGTTCTTGTGATGTCCTGATCTCTCCAGCTGCCTCACAAGGTTAAAAAAAATGTCCTAGACCAAGCATCCACACCTTCATGCTTTGGTCAGTATAAGATTACCTATATATATACACACACACACACACACACACACACACACACACACACATGCATATACATACATACATACACACACACACACACACATATATATATATATATATATGTGTGTGTGTGTGTGTGTGTGTGTGTGTGTGTAAAATTACATATATAAACAGACAGTATGCGTTAAGAAGCTCAGTTTCACATTTCAACATCAACAGACCACTGACTACCCAGTATGTTGTGCTGATCATCACTAAACCGAATGCATTTCATTTTTTAACATATAAAGGCATATAACATATAAAGGCATGTTTGTGATGTCAAAAACTTAAGTAAATAGGTTAAAAAAGTAGTAGTAGTATTTATTTTTGTGATTTTGTCAATCACACAATACTTTTTTTGTAAAAATAACTGTCAAGAAAAAAACTTTTTAGATACGTCAGTCCTAAAAGTCAAACCATCATTCAAGTCAACTGACATTTAGATTTCTTCTGTAAGACACGCCTTCATTAATGAGCATGAAATATTCTTTAAAAAAGAAAAGAAACAGGAGTACCTGTAAAGGTTTCGAAGTTTCGTGTTCTATCACACAAAACTCCAGCCTCACTAATTCAGATTTTTGGGACGATACAGGTTTGAGCTGTCGGCCCTGTTGCAACATTTATCAAATACTGCTTAATAGAGTTGGCCTAATGAGTAGCTCCCTCCCACATGGAGCTACTGGACCAGGAGAGATGAAGGAGTTTTCAGAAAGAAGGGTTAACCCGTGTAGCTGCAAGTGTGCAGTAATTAGACAGAGATAGAAACCTTGTGGACATGAGTGACCTTTGAAATCAAGCTTTATCTGAGGACTGTGGATAGAGAGCACTGAGGGTGGAGGAAGGTAGAGACTCTGGAGTAGCTGTCTGAAATCACATTTATAGGTTTAGAAGCCTGCTTATTTTCTTCACTTTGGTTTGAGAATTCTCTCCAGGCTTTTATTGCTGAGTTGATACTTGTGACTGGTCCCTTTGTTACCTACAGTATGGTTCGGCCTATTATAACCACCTCAGGCAAAATAGAACCAACCAATAGCAATGAGTGGGGAAAAGAATGTAGAGGACCCGGAGGCTCTGAGCCTTTTTTGGAGCAAATTGTTTGTAAGACAGAATGGACAAAGAGTTTTCCCTTTAAGAATACTTGTGCTTTTTTGCAAGGTTCAATTATGCTCTTACTTTTGAAGAAAACTGGACTTGCATTGGATTTTAGACCCTGTTGAAGTTTCTTCTATACTCACACAGTTCACTGTCTGTATCCTGGAGGCCTAACAACCATGGTAAATGTATTTCATTCTAAATTTGCAGAGCAGATTTTCTTTTTAAAATCCATATTTTCATCAATTATCACTATTCTTCTTCTCCGCCTACAGCACTAAAGACATGAGCACCCACCCACCTGCCAAATGCAGGTAGAATTCGGTAGTGGCATATAACACAGTCACTCTTACTAGTCACTTTGGCAGGTAGCATTCC
Organism: Scomberomorus guttatus; assembly: GCA_038419695.1. Taxonomy (NCBI): domain Eukaryota; kingdom Metazoa; phylum Chordata; class Actinopteri; order Scombriformes; family Scombridae; genus Scomberomorus; species Scomberomorus guttatus. Next base: position 31,746,869 of record CM076452.1, read on the forward strand.
GTGTCGTGAACTCTTTTGTCATAAACTGGAGCAGCGCTGCTGATCGATCCAAGGAAAACTGCTGTCAGCTCAACTCCCAGCAAGCATTGCTTTTCCTACAGCCACTTAGAGGGCTGATAAATGCCCCCGCTCTTCCCCTCGCTCCTGCTCGAAATGCCTGCTGCAAATACAAGAGCAGGAACTGCAGGTTGACCTGTGGGTTGGGGGGCTTGGGGTAAGCTTACTAGAAAATATGTTCTCGGGCAGGCGGGTCAAAAAGTGACAAAGTTATAAATAACTTACAGAAACATTGCGTGCAGTGGGCAGAGTTGTGCATTACTAGCCTCTTCCACTCTCTCTCTCTCTCTCTCTCTCTCAAACACACATGCAGACACAGACACACACAGACACACAAGAGGAAAAATCATTAGACAAAAATAATTTGTTCTCTACTGCAGATATTTCTTCTACTTTGTATTATTATTATTATTTACTGTTGTTTTTTAATAAATAGTTAAATAGACAAAGTTTTTCTCTTGGTAGTTTTTTTCAGTTTAGTTTGTATCTTTTTAATTAATGTTCTACACCCCTGCACCCCTTTATACACACGTGGACAAAATTGTTGGTACCCCTCAGTTAATGAAAGAAAAACCCACAATTCTCACTGAAATCATTTGAAATGTACAAAAGTAACCATGAATTAAAATTTATTGAAAATTAAACAATCAAAATCAGCCATTACTTTTGAATTGTTGATTAACATAATTATTTAAAAAAATGAAACTAATGAAACGAATGAAACAGGCCTGGACAAAAATGATGGTACCCATAATTTAATATTTTGTTGCACCACCTTTTGAGGCAATCACTGCAATTAAACGATTTCTATATTTGTCAATGAGCCTTCTAGATCTATCAACAGGTATTTTGGCCCACTCCTCGTGAGCAAACTGCTCCAGTTGTGTCAAGTTTGATGGGTGTCTTCTCCAGATGGCATGTTTCAGCTCCTTCCACAGATGTTCAATGGGATTCAGATCTGGGCTCATAGAAGGCCACTTCAGAATAGTCCAACGCTTTTCTCTTAGCCATTCTTGGGTGTTTTTGGCTGTGTTTTGGATCGTTGTCCTGTTGGAAGACCCATGACCTGCGACTGAGACCTAGCTTTCTGACACTAGGCAGCACATTTCTCTCCAGAATGCCTTGATAGTCTTGAGATTTCATTGTACCTCGCACAGATTCAAGACATCCTGTGCCAGATGCAGCAAAGCAGCCCCAAAACATAACTGAGCCTCCTCCATGTTTCACCGTAGGGACAGTGTTCTTTTCTTCATACGCTTGATTTTTGAGTCTATGAACATAGAGTTGATGTGCTTTACCAAAAAGCTCCAGTTTTGTCTCATCTGTCTAAAGGACATTCTCCCAGAAGCTTTGTGGCTTGTCAACATGCATTTTTGCAAATTCCAGTCTCGCTTTTTTATGATTTGCTTTCAACAGTGGTGTCCTCCTTGGTCGTCTCCCATGAAGTCCACTTTGGCTCAAACAACGACGAATGGTGCGATCTGACACTGATGTACCTTGGCCTTGGAGTTCACCTTTAATAATCTTTGGAGGTTGTTCTGGGCTCTTTGGTTACAATTCGAACTATCCGTCTCTTCAACTTGTCATCAATTTTCTTCTTGCGGCCACGTCCAGGGAGGTTGGCTACTGTCCCGTGGATCTTAAACTTCTGAATAATATGTGCCACTGTTGTCACAGGAACTTCAAGCTGCTTAGAGATGGTCTTATAGCCTTTACCTTTAAGATGTTTGTCTATAATTTTGTTTCGAATGTCCTGGGACAATTCTCTCCTTTGCTTTCTGTTGTCCATGTTCAGTGTGGTACACACCTTGTCACCAAACAGCACAGTGACTATTTGTCACCCTTTAAATAGGCAGACTGACTGATTATGAGCTTGAAGACACCTGTGATGTCAATTAAAGGACACACCTGAGTTAAACATGTCCCTCTGGTCAAATTATTTTCAATCTTTTATAGGGGTACCATCATTTTTGTCCAGGCCTGTTTCATTAGTTTGTTTTTTTTTAAAATTATGTTAATCAACAATTCAAAAGTGATGGCTGGTTTTGATTGTTTAATTTTCAACACATTTTTATTTATTATTACTTTTGTAAGTTTCAAGTGATTTCAGTGAGAATTGTGGGTTTTTTCTTTCATTGACTGAGGGGTACCAACAATTTTGTCCACGTGTGTATATGCAATAAGAAACTACTCTTTTTATGTCTTTGTCTTAATCGGTTGCATGCTTTCATACAAAAGGAACTTTACACACAACATTAACAGAGCTGAATATATGATGACTGTAGTGTTTTACATTTTATGTAGACTTGATTTTGGTGTTTACAGTGGTCATTTATATTTTAAAGGGTTGTAAATCTAGTTCTTCAAATAAATAAATAAACACACCATAGTCAACTTTAAACAAATTACCTTTTATAATTTTCCAACAACAAAATTGTGGCTGGTGAAAATGCTGAGTGGCTAGTAACTTTGGAAAAACCCTTAGCCACAGTGGCTGTTGAGCAAAAAAGTTAATATCAAGCCCTGCCTGGATTACCCACATGCTCTTGTGTATACATGTGCGTTCCTGTGTGCTTGCTAGTAGAGAATGAAATAAAAACAAAATGGGAGAACAGGATAAAACACTGCTCCATAGCACCTCAATAGCATAAGATACCATATGTAACTACACATTGAAGAAAATGCATGTAAAACAGACTATCATGTACATTTGTAGCTTTATAGATCACAAATATTTATATTTTTGTATGGAATAATTAGGTTGGCGGATAAACTGCATATTTGCCTTTATAGCTGTGTGTGATTAGCCATTAAATATCACTGGGTAATATACGCAAATAGTTCTCAGCCATAATGAATTTTGAAGCTGACATTAATATCAACATTTGAATTTTACAAAATTGCGATACCAATATACATAGGCCGATCTTCATTTCTTTTACATAAACAAAACTCTCTGCTAAGGATCCTTTACATTTAGTTATTAAAGAACTATGACCAAGATTGTTAGTGTGGTGTTCTCTGTAATAGAGACACTATGCCTAAAATATTCAACTGACATCTGTCCTGAAATTTCTTGTTACTTTCTAACTGTCATATACACCGATACGATACCAATGTATTTGCAATTAGCTGTTATCAGCCAGTATATCAGCCTGGTTTATTCATCAAGCACTAGTTTTTAGTTATTGCTCTATCATCAGCAATGCCCTTTGTGGAAGCAGGTTTGTGGAAGTCAAGACCATGTACACCAGTGGTGGGCAAATCCCCCCTTTTATTCCTAAATTAATAATAAATTAAAAAAAAGACTCCAACCAACAATGAATTGATCTACTTACAAGTACTGTGTGTATTCAAAGTCTGATATATCTTATTCCTCTGTGCCATAGACCTCTGTTGTTGTCCAAAACCGATTAAAAACATGTCACACCATGTTCGCTGTCTGCATCTGTTCTGCTATATATCAGGAGTTCAATAAGGACATATCAGCTTGAACCATTATAATATTATGGCCATTACAGTCAATCGATGTTAAGTATCTTCATAAAGCGTAGATCCATATGAAGCTAGGTAATAGAACAGGATCCCCTTGGACTCTAGATGCTGGTGGTGGGCCAGTGGAGCCAGGAGGTGGTTAATGGAAACATTCGGACGAGTGTCCCTGGATATCATGGAGGTCATGGTGGTTATGGGGAGGAGGTGGGCCTCGCAATAGCAGGTCTGAAAGACAGAATGGCAGAATTGCAGCAATATTTAAAGATATATATATATATATATATATATATATATATATATATATATATATATATATATATATATATATATATACACACACACACACACACACACACACACACATATATATATATATATATATATATATATACACACACACACACACACACACACACACACACATATATATATATATATATATATATATATATATATATTTATGTTAGGCATTTTCCTGTTGGACACAAGATGTCTCCTACTTTGCTGTAAAGTCCATTCTCAGAGTTTGTGCACTGGAGGCTTCATGTTTCCATATCACATCTGTGTAAGTTGAATATTGGACCAGGATTGGCTTCCAAATTATTTGTGATGTCACAAATCATGCTCGTAGGCCTGCCCCTTAAAATCAGATTTTCAATGAGCTCAGAGAAACTTTCCACTTTCAGCAGTGAGTGCGAAAGTGTGAAAAAAGGCCTTCTGGTGTCAAACTCTGTACATACATTACTCTGCACAGTGAAGCTCAAACATCCAACTTTAGGAACAAGAAGAAAAACATATTTTTGAGTGGAGGAGTAGATTGGCTCAAGGAATGTGGTCAGAAAGATCATTGGTCAGGTATGGAATTGTGAATGAAGGGATTTTGACAGTGTGGGAGAGAAGACGTGATGGAGAGAAATAGAACAGGAAGAAATAGCAGATATTCAACAGTAGTGGAATAAAGCCTGGACACGAGGGAAAAGAGCCTCCTTGAACTTTCGGCAAAGCTTCATTTTAGATACAGTCCAGGAAATGACGCTTTCCTACCACAGATAGTTCAGACCATTATATTAATGCACCTTCAAAGGCCCAGTCTGTGTTTTCTACTAAAGGGCAGTCCCACCACCACCTCCCATTAAAACCTGCTCTCATTCAAGCTGTTTCAATGTTCATTCCTGTACAATAATTGTGTGGGATTAAATTGGTACATGCAGGCATCCATCACTGCATGCTGGTGTGCACATAGCTGGATGTACATGTGCGTGTTTGATGCCTGTCTGTCAGCAGTGCAGGTTTTACAGCCGGTGTCTGCACCCCCCAAGTTGAGAGAGGAGAGATGATCCAATGTGATGGGCCAAGTCTTCAAAGAGTGACGACCTTGTTAAAACGCACTGCGGGGGCTCAGAAGAAATAAATAAAGCCAGTAGAAGAAGGGAAAGAAGTGTGGAGGAAAAAAATCAACACGGTGACATGCGGTTTGTCTAACAATGTACCGCCTGCTGGGGTTTTAAAACATTAAGATGTCTGAGGTTCATTTTTTTTTTGTTCCTCCTCATTAGGACATGTCTTGTGTGACTTCTCATTGTCAAGAGCGTTTGATACTGTTACATTTTGTTCCCATTGATAGCAATTTGCATTTTTCTTTGGTGAAACATCTTTTTCCATGTGTCACTACAAAGGATTGGTTCTTTATATCTGAGATCCTTTTTCTGTTGCACTCTTCTTTCCCCTCATACTGCCAAACCCAAGTTCCTTTTCTGCTGGATTTGAGGTAGTTATAATGTGTGTACCACTCTGTGTCCCCACTGTTTGAGCAGAGGGAACTGAAAGAAGACGTGCAGGTGTGGCTGCACTTACATCTATCAATAAAGAACACATGCGGTACAGTCAGTTTGGATCCTTCACCAAAGAAGAAAAGATTACATACCTGCTGTATTTGTGTAGGCAGGTGGAGGTAAAATGAAAGACTTTGAGAAGATGAGCTCTCATCCTTAATAGTGTCGCTGGTCTCTGGTGAGATCCACTACATTGGAACCTCATTAGAGGAACACAGAGCCAGAGATGGAAGTAGAGGCAACAAGAGGCCTGGCGCCTGTACACAGGTTAATCAAAGCGAAAAGCACAACCACCCTCAATGATTCAAAGACAGAAACATGCTGTAACTGCGATGGGTCACAGTAATGCTTATCACTGTTTATAGAACAACCAGAATTTCTTGGTTAGAGTTAGAAAAATAAATCTGAATTTTGGAGCAGCATGTAGTAGAAGTACTGTGCCTTTGAACATTTGGCTCAATATGCAACAACCAGAGAAAAAAGCAAATCATCCTTCAAGCAGGGGGGACTGGAGCTTGTTGGCACACTTTGTACTCTTGTAGAGTTCTCCAAATGTATTTATATATTGAGATTAATATCAAGATCAAGAGAAAGCTTAAAGTCTTGGGTGGAAAGTAGTACCTCTTTTATCCTTGTTGCACCTTTGATTAAAAAGTTATTAGGCAGCAAAGGCGCCCTGACACACTGTGACAATTTGTACCAACTGCAGGGTATATTGTCACTATGAATATGCTTGGTTGAATTTATTTTCCAGTGCTTTTTTTGTGTTAAAGTTTTAATTTGTAAATGGTTGTATTTACAAATATGGACATTTGTAAATGGATTTTAAAATTGTCCCTGTATTCCACCATATTTATTTCATGTGCTTGTATAGTTTTTTTTGTGTGTGTGTGAGATTTCCTGGGTCCCTCCTAGGACCTGACTGACTGACTGACTGACTATCCATCCGTCTGTCCGTCCACCCATTCATCTATCTATTGTTATATCGTTCGATTGATCATTCTATCAATCGTTCTATCGTTCTTTTGACTATCATATGTTCTATCATTCTATGTATCTTTTGTTCTATCATTTTATCTATTGTTCTTTCTATCGTTCTATTGTAAGCAGTTACTGTTTGTGTGTTTATCTATGAAAACTTTGTTTGGGTGATGTATAGTATAACTGTACAGTACCAGTCAAAAATTTGGACACATCTTCCCATTCCCTAGAATGAGAAAGTGTGTCCAAACTTTTGACTGGTACTGTATGTGCAAAGCTTATATATATCTTATATATCTTCCTTTGGAATGTCTTACATAATATGAATACAGTGAAACATGTATAAATAAGTGGAAAAAAACATAAATAAATAAAGTACACTTACCATCAGTACATAGCAAAATATTGCAATATCATCGGTTCAGTTCAGCTAATGTTTAGTCAGTCAGTCAGTAAGTCAGTCAATTTTTACTCCAAACACGAATAAAAAAACAGATAAAAACAAAATAAGAATAACAGTAAAATGAAATAAATAATAAACCTATAAAACAAACTCAATAAACAAATTCAATGAAATACAGAAATGAAAGTCAGACAAATTTAAGCACCAATTCTTTATTAAAAAAAAAGATGTTTGGCACAGTTAAGGAGTAAAAGGAAGGGATGGTATAGAGATAGGGGTGGGGGATAAGGGTGCAGGGGGTGTGTCAGCACTCCTACTTCCAATGTCTGTGATAGCAGGCAATGCTAGATTGAGCAGTGACGCAAGAAAAACATGGGTTAAAAAGTAATGTAAACTGCACCTCGACCACCTTTCTCTACTGTATGATCCTTGCCTTCACAACTACAGATAGACAAGTGAAGTGCTGCTTGGCAAAAAGTCATACATTGTACAGAAAGGTTGAGAAAGGTTCCGTACTTACAAAATGCTTGCTATCAAGCATGATATTTGCTATTTACTACACTTGTAAAGAGCATTAGCAGATACAGTGTCATGAGTTGCTGACTTTCAGTGGGTCATCTTTTCTGAAGCTAATGGTAAAGCACCGTGGTATGAAGTAGACTGTATTCTCAATGGTCAGGCTGCTATCTGTCTATCCGCTTTACAGGTAAAAGGCAAAGTGCATCCTACTGTAGAGAGGGCTCAAAGGATTCAGGTAATTGTGACGCATTAACAGTACATTTTGCTCGCTGCCTGTCTGAGAAGAGAAAATGGCAAGAAAAAGACTTGACAAAGGTTAATCCTCTGTGTGTGTCTGTCAGTGCCTCTTTGTTCATATGTGATGTGTGGGAAGATGCATAGAGTGTGTGCCCATATGCACACAGATTTGAATTTTGTCTTTAGGTGTGAGGTTGGGAATTAACAGCTGTGAATTTGAGCTGGAAGATCAAACCAGTAAAAGGTTTTTACGCTTTCATCAGGAACCCCGTCTAATTCCAGGAGTGTACGTCGCAGGATTAAGAGACGCAAATTAGAGATTAGATGACATATGCAGAGAGAGGAGGAGGAACAAAGCAGCAAATCAAATGCCACCCCATCCTGTTAACACTACTGGATACTCTCTCTCTCTCTCCCTGCGAGACCCTAGAGAACCCCTTGGCGGCTAAGAAAGTAATTCAGGAAGAAATCAAAAATGGTTTCGCTCCACTTGTCTCATGGACAGTCTCGCTAATAGCTAGTCTGACATTGGCTGAAGTTGCCTTTTCTCCACCCTACTGGGACAGGAGCATCACATGCCTCTGAACACTCTGATGTGCCATGTGCTTGACATATAAAAGCATAATTATTCAGAGAGTCTTGTTTCGAATAAAGATTCCTATGTGGATCTTCATCTTTCATGGTTCATTCAGGTATTTTAGTATTTGAATGTTAAGTACCTGCATTGTATGCCATGGTCAAGTGGGTAATTAAAGGAACGCACTGACAAGATAACACCTAATTGTGCATATTTAGTGGACAGAACTAGAGTTGCATCACCTTGAAAGCTCGGCAGTGCTTTTAACGACACACAAAGGTGAAACTGTCACTAATCTGTGTGCACTGATCAAAAAGTGCCTTTGTGAGAGGACTAGGAGGGAGTATTGGAGAGTTTATTCAACCCAGTGACGCATTGAGCTAATTAGCAAGAGCATTTTGGAGGAAAGACATTGCTGGGGAATTCTCATCATCACTCATGTCTCCATCTCTGTAGCTAAATGAAGTGTTATCTTTCATGTAGGCGCAGGGAAGAAAGAGCGGATCGGGGGGTGGGTTTGTCAGGACACTCATTATCTCTCCAAAGTGATGGTCATGTTTGAAAATGACTGAATTTTTAATGCCTCCCACCCACACTCGGTTTGAAAGGACTGCTGCATTGGCAATAGATCTCAATCCAATTTACTGCCACTGGAGACAACTGTTTCTCTTATACTTATCTTTTCGCTCATTCTCTCCCCTCTTCCTTCCATCCTGCCTTCCTTTTCCTCCACTGCCCTTCAAAACTATTCATCCTTCTGTGTCCTGACCATAGTAATTTATGCACCAATGGTGGGGCGTCCGTGCCAATGCCAAGACAATTACGCCGATGGCTCTGGCAGCCATGTTTAAAAGTGTTGTGCACACTCCAGATCTGGTGGTGCCTGGTGGGAGGGAGCTGGAGATGAGGCCGGCACCGGGTGAAGGAGACACAGTTTGAGCACGCTGAAGATTTTCTGATGATCCACACACAATGTCGACAGCCAAGGATGGAGTTGAATTGCAGCCATGTGGCTCTAAACATATGAAGCACAGCTATTATAGAGTCTCAGTCTGGCTCACTCAAGGGAAAGAGGCCATGGAGGTCAAGCAGGGATCATTAAACTTAGCCAGCTGCTGCTTATCCGCCCAGAACTTGGGCAGAGAGGAGAGAGTGAGGGGAGGCAAGTAAAAAAAAGAAAAGAAAAAAAAACATGAACAAACAACCATAAAGCCACAGAAGACCTCTCATATTTGATCACAAGTGACATTTTAAGCTAACACAACTGAATTTTTCAGATTATTAGAAGACCTGCTTACTGGGAAATGAGGTTGAAGAAAAATACAAGAATTCTCTTTATAATTTCTTCACCCACAGAATGTCAAGACATGCATCATTTTCTTGCTTCACAGATTCCATCAAGTTTTAAATTCAATCAGCTATAGTCTTCCACACATCTGTGTCACTATCCATCAACACAAACTGAATGGCATCCACTTTATTGACAGCGATAGTCTCGTTTCTCAATTGAAGCATTGGCTTTTATTAAAAGTACTTGACAGGAGAGAGGAGTCAATGTGCTGAATGAAAACAATGAAAGCCGGTAATGCTATAGTGAAAGCATTACTTTGATACTGTGAAAATCACCTATCTATCTAGCTTTATGTAATGTAGTGCAATGCAATCTTTTCAACAGTGATTAAACTATGCTTCATTCAAAGCACTGTTTGTGACACGTCTCTTCTGGTCAGATATTATGATATTATGAGGTCACATTCCTTTACATGAGCCTTATGTTTACAATGTTTAAGGAGAGTGAAGATTTGATGTCATCTATAAAAGGGAAAACTTCAGCTTTCCTTAGGGGTACAAATATATTATGTTGGAGGCCAAGATTTGGTCCTCGAGCCTCCATTTGCTTACCACTGTTGAACTTCAAAGCACTTTGATTTACCTTACTTTTGTACTTCTTGTGACTAACATACCATTAAATATTGAGGTGCATCTCTCTGAAACAGTTTGAAAACAACATTAAAGCCATCTACTTTGTTTCATGTCTTCATGAATCAATTGAAAAAAAAAAAAACAAACAAAAACAAGTGACAGTTCCAACTAAAATTATTAAATTATTACCTTTTATTTATTTATTTCTCATTAGTTTTTTTGTCTTTTTTGTATGTACTTTTCCTATTCTTCTTTTATGTGCTCTTGTCATTCAGTTTCGTCTTGTGTGTCTCATGTTTATTATTGCACACACAATTAAATTGAAGATTTGTTCCACATTGGAGAGATTGTATCAGCCCTTATAGCTTCCTTCCTCCCAGTATAAATCCATTTACTTTTATTATGGTATATATCTTTTACCATGACATGACACCATACCAGTTCAGTAGTTACCAGTTCACCTGACCTGCATGTCACTGGACTGTGTAAGGACACTGGAGCACCCAGTGGAAACCCAAGCTGAAGAACATGCAAACTCCACAAAGAAAGGCCCCAGCCAGTCTGTGAATTCAAACCCAGGACCCTTGCTGTGAGGCAACACTGGTAATCACTAAACCACCATCCTGCTAATTCTAAGATGATTAGACATCATCATTCCAACCAAAAATGATGATAACTAGAAGCATTCTTCTTCTTACCTACTCAGCAGGAAAATCAATCATATAAACTGGAAGTTGATGTAGCATCACAAGCTGTAACAGAACTTCCAAAAATAAGTTGTAGAAGGTCAAGTGATGTATTAAACTTTACTGCTGACCATTTATTTGAATTATATATACTTACAGTACATGGAGAAATACTGTATGTGGGTTTTAGTGTTAGTAGTATTTATACAGTTTCAGCGGGATATGAGTGGGAAACATTAGATTATGTGACCTAACAAACTTATTTGGCCATTTTTGTCATTTGGTATACCATTATTGTTATTTTGTAATTTGATGTTGTATAATTGTGAAATTTACTTTTAATCTCCCCAGTTTACATGATTGTTCAGAAGCATTCTGGCATCAGGTCAGATGATCACTGGGTGTAAATATTTAGTAACAACTCATCTCTACATATAAACAAGTTTGTGTGCAAAATTAGACTATGTTTGAACTTAAAAACACCTGGTGCAATAGGAACAGGACAGCTCTTTCTCAAGACTTAGTTGGTGGAATGATCATGCAAGCAAATAGATAATAATGCAGTCCAATAATTATAAGAATTAAATATGTGGATATTCTCTTTCACATTAAAAGAAGAAGACATTTTTTTGCACTAAAAAGTAAGAAAATATGACCAATTCTTACATCTCAGTTTTAATCCACAGCAAATATTTAACCAAATTAACCCAAATCATTAAAGCCAAATAGATATTACAAGCCCAGATCGCATTTGCACTTCGGTCTACAGTCCTTTGATTAGCCAGTAAAGACAGTTGCAGGTATTAAGAAAATCATTTAAATTTTAAAACCCCTCCCAATCACCCACTCTCTCTTCACCCACCATGTTAACCCCTGTTTGGCCTGAGCTTATTAAAATGTACAGTCATACCTCTGACGGCTCAGCTATGGTTTTTACATTTAAATAGCATGGTAGCAGGTCTTTGAGGTGGAAGCGTTTGATTTGTTAGAGGAATCAGACACATGGTCACAGGCCCTGAGGAAGCCACATCTGGGGAAGCAGCCACCAACCGCCTGCTGCTGCTACCTGTAACCCCTGATCACACAGCCAGCAGACCTAGAGGCTGCCAGATAATGGGTGACACACTTGCCTGTGTATGGATGTGTGTGTTTGCCGGTATGTAGCTGCTTATTATTTTGTAAAAGGTGTTTTGATCATGGAGAGTGTGTGGGGAGCCTGCCGCGGTGTAGGAGAACAGACGCTACCCCTGTGTCCAATCAGAACACAAAAAGAGAAGAGGAAAAGGAGGCCTTCATCACCATCTTACACCACAGCCCCCCCCCCAAAAAGTCATATTAACACTCTTTAGTGTTATATCTCCATAGTGTTGGAATATTTTTTTTTAAAAAGGTGTGAGAAAGAGAAGGTGGGGGGGGTGGGGGGGTGGGGGGGGGGTGGGGGATGGGTGAGCTTCAATAACATCTAAATCTACAGTTAATTGGATGAAAAGTGTGTGGTACTGTTATGTAGTTTTTAAAATATGAGTTATATAAATATGAGTTTTGTAATATTGTCAAAACCCAAGCTTCCTTCGACACTGACATTAGACTTAAACCAACTAGCTGCAACTTAAACAAAAAATCATTGTGGAAGTGATAACTGGATCCTGTCTTCTGTTTCTAATTGTGATGGTGAGGCTAAACTTTAGTCTGGATTTGGATTACAGGCTGAACCTTTAAAACAATGTAACAATACCACAATACCACAATGTAGAAAGATTTTTATGTGAAGTAAAAGTCCTGCATTCAAAATTTGACAGGTACAAAGTCATTAAATTGTAGTTAAATAGGTGCTCATTATGTTATTAATGGTAAATTGGTAGCAACATGTATTTGTTAGATACACATATGTTACTGTTAAACACCTCTCTCTGCCAGTACACACCAAGTGAAATACAGAGCTTGTCATTCATGGTGTTGTTGACACAATTTTAAGCGTGTGAGGCATAAACAGGTCTATTTCTCAGCTGTATTGATAGTCCATCAGTGTACTCCATCTGCTTCTGCGACGTCACCTGCCACACCCTCTACTTCCCATCCTGTGTCTCCCTACCTGTTGCCACTCCCCCAGTGGCTCTCTCCTTCTCTCTTCCTGTGTGTGTGATAGTGTGAGTAGAGACAGGCGTGCTGGAGTCAGAGCAGAGCCCCACCAGCTGCAACCCATTCCATAATCAAGACCTCTAGCCCTGCCACTTCCACGCTGTCAGATCATAGCCTCTGCTCAGTCAGTCTGCATTTTAAGACATTTTTGCTTGCATTTATCTAGTTATCCTGTTGTGCCTGTTTTTCCCTAGCCTGACGCTGTTTTTCCTCTCCCCTGCAGTTCCATCTGCTCTGACTCCGATTCCTGTCTCCTGTCCCACATCTCATCAACCCTGCTTCCCTGCCATGGACCCTGGCTCTACTCAGCTTCCTCGGATCACGCTCCGGATCTGCTTACTATGCCCCCAACTCCCCTTGCCCCAGTCTCAGCCTCAGCCTCAGTTCCTGGTTTCCAGCTACCAGCCCAAGCTTCCCCCTGGTCTGCCCCCCCACCCCCCACCTGTCAAAAAAAAAATTGTATTTACCTTATCCCCGTCTCCTCGTCTGAGTTTGCTCTTGGGTTCTCTTGCTCCGCCCCATGTAATACAAATAAACCTAACATTTGGCTTCTTGTCGTGTTGATTATGCTGATGCTGCTCTGTATTTCATCTACATCTCATCTAGCTCAAACATGCAGTTTGTGAAAGTGGTATCCCTCTTTTACACAGTGTGCAAAATTTGTGTTTATCATAGCAGCTCATGAGACGTGGCTTTATTGTTTCTTATCTTTTTTTTTTTTTTTTTTTTTTCAATTTGATTTGCAGTTGATAGAAACCTTCATACCATCCAGTATCTGGACTTCAGATGCTTTACACAGTACATCACGTGTATAACTATATATACATATGGAGAAAACATAATCGAGTTTCTTCTACCTCTTACTAAAGTCACATGTATTAACAGTAACATATAACATAAAACAGCGTTGTAAGATTATTATATACAACTATTTTTTACTTTGACAATGGCACATTAGGGCCGCTCACTAAAGTCTGAGATTTTAAGAATTAAGTTTTAAAGTTATGAGAGTGAAGTGGTATATTACAGATGATCATGTGATCTGATTTGAAGCTCCAGAACACAGCTACTGTAGTAACTGGAACTGAGGTGAGATTGTTTGTAATTTCTCATAATATTACAACTTTTTTTCTCAAAGCTGCTGTCCTTCATGAAAGAGCAAGTTGTAATTTTTAGCCATGCTAGGTGTGTGGCTCAAGGGATGGCAATGTCGACCACTTTGGTCCAGACTGATAAACAAACATTATCTGTTACACATCAGCATTTTAGCATATTATGTTGACGTTAGCATTTAGCTCAAAACATGGCTGTGCCTAAGTACAGTCTCTCAGAGCTGCTAGTGTGACTGTAGACTCTTCGTCTTGTTTCATCTCTAATTTGTTTGGGTCTTCAGAGTTTTCTTCACATTTTCCTGAGAAGCAAACTCGTGTCACTGTGCAGTTAATCACTGCCCCATCACTGACATCCTTACTTATCATATATTACAAGTTTTACAGTCTTTTCTTACAATAATACAATAACTTACAATTGAAAAAAGGGAAAAAAGAAACAAAGGGAAAGAAATTTTAAAAAAGACCAACAAGCCGTCTTGGGCTGCACTAAACCTGAACCCCTCCGAAGCCAAATGGCATTCATTATTATTATTATTATTATTATTATTTATTGTGATTCTCACACCTCACACCCACCCTGGCTCAATAATTCAATTTTTAATAGCATATGGCTTTATTCCTAAAATAAGAACTTTATTGTCATAACATTATGACTCTTCTCTCAAAACATTTCATTATTCTAAAAATGTGATTGTTTTTAAACTAAACTGAAACTAATCTACTAATTCAGCCATCAAATGAATGTAGTACATGAGATGTACTACTCATACTAATGTATTCAGTCAGAGCATGAGTATAAATCTGACAAAAAAGAAATAATCAAACACAGTAAAGTACTACTGTAGTGTACTACCGTATGAACTGTAGGTACAGTTATTGGGAAAGTAGTGTGTAAGCAGTGTGTTTGTACATGTGGACGCGGTGATGCAAGGTAAAGTAAATAAAATGGAGGTCAATAAATTATTTTATTTCAGATTATTTTGGACAACATGTTCTGAAAATGTAACTAAAAAGAACAGCAGGGGAGTTTTAATTCAAATTTGTGGTAATAATTCACAAAGTTAAGCATCTCCTTTAAGATACAATAATAGTATCTATAAAATCAGGATTGGCACTTATCCAGCTCAACACAGCTCCTACTATGATGAGGAAATGAAGCTGTCCTGGAGCTTCAGTGCTTTAATGACATCCCAAGCTTGTCTGGCAGGAGAAACAGTTTCCTGGCATAAAAATAATGAAATGCAAGTACTGTTGATGTTCATAGGCAGAGCAGCGTGTTTACAAGACCAGCCTCAGCTAAGCAATCTGAATGCCATTCACTTCTTCTATTATTAGATGTACTGTAACCTACTGCAGTGATCTTTCCTTCATCTAAATATGAATGCACTTTATTCTCAATCACTTGTGTTTGCTGTTTCCCTATTTTAAAGAAACTATTGTGAGTTAATGTGTTCTGAATGTTCTATAACTACCCTGAACATGTCTTCTATTTGTTATTTCAAGGATTCTCAGCTTCTTCTGGTTTGTGACCTTATTTGATATACTATAATTTCCATAAAAATAAAGTTTCATTTTCAGTACTCTCTTCATGCTCTTATCCATTGTGCACTGTCACTGTAATGTCTCTTACTTTCTCTACATGCTTTAAAGGAGTCCAGTAGTGGGTTAAATGTCAAGATTGAATCAAATTCCCTCATTGATAGAAACACCTATTCACCAAAATGCACCAGCTTCAAGTTCAACCCCGGTCAGAAGGAGGATTGAGGAGCTCATTGACCTGTTTAGATCAAATATTCATTTTTTTCTAACCCACCCTGAGGTTCAGAAACTGTGCAACAGTTTAGTTTTTTGTTTTTTTTTTCAAAGTGAAACTGGGTCGTTGTTGGAATTGCAAATTTTAGCCATGCTATGTATGTGGCTCAAGGGACGGCAATGTCAACCACTTTGGTTCAGACTGAAATCCATCAATAATTATTTGATGGACATGGAATGGAAATAATTCTTTTTGTCAAATATTTATGGTCCACCGACGATGATCTTCTGACTTTTCCTTTAAATCCACCATCAGGTTGACATTTTTGTTTTGTTAGTGTAATGTCTTGACAACTGTTGGATGGATTACCATTGGCATGTTTAACTTTGGTTATCCCCCTACTTTTTCATGTAGTGCCATCATGTGGTCAATTTTTTTGAATGTTTCCAATACTTTGTTTTATAACCAAATACCTGCAAAACTAATGAAATTCCCATCAGCCCCAGCTGTACTTTGTGTTTAGTGCTAATTGATAAACAAACATTATCTGTTACACATCAGCATTTTAGCATGTTGACGTTAGCATTTAGCTCAAAACATGACCTGTGCCTAAGTACAGTCTCTCAGAGCTGCTAGTGTGACTGTAGACTCTTCGTCTTGTTTCATCTCTAATTTGTTTGGGTCTTCAGAGTTTGCTTCACATTTTCCTGAGAAGCAAACTCTTGTCACTGTGCAGTTAATCACTGCCCCATCACTGACATCCTTACTTATCATATATTACAAGTTTTACAGTCTTTTCTTACAATAATACAGTAACTTATGATTGAAAAAAATGGAAAAAAGAAAAAGGGAAAGGGAAAGAAATAAAAAAGAAAAAAAAAGAGGGAGTGGACCCTGTCAGCCCTCCCCAGCTGCCTCCTCCTGGGTTGCACTAAACCTGAACCCCTCTGAAGCCAACTGGCATTCATTATTATTATTTTTATTATTATTATTATTATTATTATATTCACTGTGCTTCACTGCACTGGCTTCCAGTCTCTTTTAGAATCCATTTTAAAGTGCTTTTAATCACAGAAAAGCACTTTTAAGATGCACAAGGCACCTTTTGGCATCTGTATAGTGACGCACCGGGCTTTTAACTAAATCCAATGTAGACCCATCTGCAGCAGTATTACCACTCAGAGCAACTAGTGTGGTCTGGTTAGGCACAAAAACCACTTGGTTAGGTTTATGAAAAGATCAAGGTTTTGGGTTAAAATGATCACTTGAAACGTCATCATGGCAACAGTAAACACCACAACAAAACACTGTCCTGAGTCGCGGTTGGAAGGCAGTTGGTTGGAAGGTGAACAGTGGTCTCCTGCAGCAGAGTCCACTTTTTGACACCTAACAATCTAGCCATCCACCCAACCCACCTTCTCCTAAAAAGAAAAATGTCACCTTATATAGAATCATCGGTCTCATGGCGTCTAATAATGACGTGGATCTGTTTACATTGGAATTAGATGAAAACCTGGTTCATCTCATACAGACGCTAAAGGGTACCTGGTGTGTCGGTATCACATGCTGAGGGGCGTGACACTCTGGGAATGAGAACGGCACTTCTGCGGTCATGAGCTGTTGGTTTTTGATTGCTTTCATTGAGAGTTTTTATCTTTTATGTTTTTATGTGTGTATGTATATGCATATATGTATGCATATGTATGTTTGTATGTATATGCATATGTTTCATTTGTCACCTCTTGCAATTGTCCATAATGTTGCTCATGTTTTGAATTTCCTCACCTTTGGAAAGCACTTTGTGCTTATTGCTTGAAAAGTACTCTATAAATAAAATGATTACTACTATTATTATTATTATTATTATTATTAGTAGTAGTAGTAGTAGTAGTAGTAGTAGTAGTAGTAGTTGTAGTAATTGCTGTTTTGTAGTAGTAGTAAGTATATTATATAGATACTGTGTGTGCACATATTTTCTTTTTCACCATGTTTTTTCCCCATTCTTCACATGCATTAATACACAACACACTTACATACGTAGTTCCCCCATCAATAATAATAATTAATAATAACATTAATAGTGTCAATTAATAGCCTAAAATCTGTACTTACTCATAAACTCCATTTGTTAGGTCTGACTTTATAGTGTTATTGTCTGTTGAGGGTTCTTTTGACAGTAATAAATTCTGCTAATCTACTTCATCAGGACTGTGTGTGTGTGGTTTGATCACATTTGACTGACAGTGCTAGCAACATAAACAAACAACCCCAACTACCATCAGATTTTGAGACTGGTGGAGTATGTAACAGCAACTTTTTCCAGCCGAGAAACACTTCAAACCAGTAAGAAGAGCACAGACAAAACAGCACAGACAGAACTCATCAAAACGGTTGTGACTTTGGCAGAAAAGTTGATGTTAATGATGATGTCACAGTAAGAAGCTCATTTAGGTAATAGGTTTACAGATTTTACAGGTAAAAGTGTTTTAGCAAACAACCCATGCTGCCATTTTTTGTGATAAGGATAGTCTCAGTTTTTGATATTCAAACTTTTCTGTGGAGCATAAACACCACAACATCATTAAAATCAAAAGGTCCAAAGGGAACTTCAGTGTTTCGTGACAGTCTGACTATGAGGTTTTTAATATTTTTTTCCTGAGAGTATAGCTCATAGCAAAGCGTGTGGCATGTCTAAAATGGAAGAGGTTCATCCTCTGATGGACATGACTGTGCTCTGTCATTTTCATGCCAATCAGAGATTAGATTTAGTTTTATTTTGTGTATGAGGAAGTTTTGTCCTGATGGTGACATTAGGTGGTGGTCCTCTGAGGCAAATGAATGTCCATTGTGTATTTCATGATAATCTGGCCAGTAGTTGTTAAGATATCTTGTTTTGGACCAAGTGCTGGATGGATGGACCAAAGAGATACAGAGTTGAAAATGTATAGGTACCACTTTCTAATAAGGCACCTTTATAAATGACTTATAAGCTGCAATTAATGGTTAATAAATAATTTACTAAATCTATATAGATCAGTTATACATTATATTATGTTATATAGCAGTTATTGGAACTTATTGGGGTTGGCAGTTTGTGAAAAATCCAGCATCAAACTTGTTTTGTCTTTTCAGCTATTTAATTCATTAGGGAGAGCCCTCCAATTGACTGTTCGATCACCTTACCTTAAAGAGCTAGAGGGCATCTGGCCCAAAATCCATTTTTAAGCAGCTTATTAACATTTACAATTGCAAACTTGATGGATTATTGTAGCCATTTATGAATCATTTATCTAACTTGTATATTTATTTACTCTATTATAATTGCAAGTAACTGACTTTTGCTCATGGCTTATTTGAAATCGAGCAACTCACGAGCCTTTATTAATGACTTACTAAGATTTAACATTAATGCAGACATGATTACTTACCAGAAAGTGAGGAATTCATGAAGGTAAAAAAAAATGGAATAATGGTTTACAAAGTGCATTGTGACTGAGCAGAAACACACAGCCATGTTATTACCAAAAAGTTATGATGGAGGAAGATTTTCCACAACCTGGCACCAAAAATGTTGTTCTAATAAATGGCTTATAACTGATCTATAATGCATCAGTAGATCTATATCCAATCATTTTTCTATATGACATACATGTTAGCTGTTTGCTGCCACATTATACAGCATGAAATACTGTAAATTCAGAATTATCATATTAATATAAGATAGTGCTTGTTACATGTATGAGTGCATACCTCTTCTGTTACATTATATATAAGACAGAGGGATTAGTGTGTGGGTATAACTCTGCTCTGTCCCATCCACACTCAATCACATTCTCAGTGCATACATAAATCCTTTTACATGTGACCCCACTGTGACTCAGTCTGCAGATAATAAAATACTGGAGCTCCACGCCGCCTGTACAGACACCTGTGATAATGACATATTTTCCAACAGCCCAGGGAGTCAAATCATCAACAGATGAGACGCAGCGCGTTCAGCTCCATGTTAAACAGTCACTTAACGGACTGACACTGGCAGTAGCTTCCACCTTGTCTCCATGGCAACCCTGCCAGGGTGCCCGTCGCCGCTTGGTGGAGCCGGCGAAAGGCCGGTCAGGTGTGAAATTACCTCAGTGCCCGGCGTCACATGGAGCGTGAAGAGAGTTTAACAAAAGCAACGTGGTTAAAGGAGAGACGCCCCCCACCTCCACCACCACACACACACACACACACACATCTCTTTCTTTGCTGTCATACTAATGCAATTCACTTCAAGCAGTATTTTTTCTCAACGCAAAAACACCAAAGACAAGTTAAATTGGGAGATAGATGTAGGCATGGTAATGCTGAATGGGAGGACGACTATAAAATAGAGTGAGATTTGCCTTGATGTATATACCATCGTTCCACTGCTCTGATTTTCTCTATGCTATTTTGTGTCAACTTGGACTGAAGCAGTGCCAGTTTCTGTTGATTTGTTTATATGCAATAGAAATAACATGGATTCTTAGATTATGTCAGCAGACGTCTATTTATTGGTGTGTCTGTGTCTGTTTATACAGACACAGTATTCCTTTATAGCCATTACACTCTTGTTCTGCAGAATCTTTCTATCTCTGATTGTCAGTTATTTCTCTATTTGGTTGTTTTATTTGTTTGCATAGAAAAAATGAGGACTGTTCAAGGGTACTTCAGTTAGAAGTTTGTATACAACACTTTATACTGTGAAGAGAGTTCTCATTTTCTATAGAGGGTATGACTGTAATGCTTGATACTCATCAGTGTCACCATGTAATATTGTCCATGTATTTTCAGATAAAGACATAAATACAGATCATGAAATTGTATTTTTTTTTTCTTGAGAATCACTTGAGAAACTTGAGTATGGAAGCTCCTCCTTGACATTGGGAGCAGAACAAAATAATCACAGTCACAGTCTTCATCAGTGATTGGGTCTGGCTCCGATGTCATCATGTGACCTTGACGTGGAGCTGAAAATAAGTCGTCTAATACTTAAATAATTAAGATACTTCATCACACTGATGTAAAAGTAATATAAAATATATATGTATATGATGTGCAGTATTGGAAAGGATTGAAAATGGCCTGATACAACCAGCAACATCAAAAGGGAGAGGAACCACAATATAAATGGTATGACAACACCTCTGACAGGTGTATCCCTACAGCTAGCAGCTCTTTAACAAACAAAGCCACAATTTACCAAGCCTGCTGCTGACAATTCAAGTCGGGTATCTTAGCAGTGGCAATCAATACTGATGAGCAGACTAGTTACATCAGCTAAGCAGCAAACAATATTTCTAATGACGTGTGCTTTTGGTTATGAAGGCTTACCTCTGCTGCCAGGCACTGATGCCTCCCAGTTGGCCATGTGTGGACAAATCCATTTAATCCAAATGCAATTTATTGCTTTGGGTTCACAGTGCAGGAGCCACATCTGATTTGAGTTTTATTTCAGTACTAAATTGATTTAGTTAAAATTAATGTGCACAGGATCTCAGGTTTGATTAATTACAGCACTGAGTTTCCACCTCCACTGATTTGAATTTTTCACCTGTCTATCATCTCCAATGATGTAATAATTAGTAAGTACACTACTATATTAGTTACACAGCAACAGAAGTAATCACTCATTACAATGGTACCTACAAAACCTTCAGAAACATCCAATTTTCTGTATTTACTGACTAGCTAGCTCAGCCCCACACAACACTCCAGAGGTCCCGTGTCCACATGAAGCTGCTGGGTTCACAAACCCACCAACTCTGAACAAAACCAGGTGATGCAGGAACCTATCCAATACAGGTAAAGTCAGTTTTAATTATATAAAAATCTGAAATCACAAAGGGATTTACAATCTGTACAGCATGAAACACCTTATCCTTAAGGACTTTACACACCTGGGGCGTTTTTTTCGTGCGATTAATTTGCACGTCAATATGTTTTTTCAACTGTTGTTTTTGTCATGAGTACTTTCACACCGAACGCAAATATTACGAGGCGAAAAAGCAATGTAATTTTTTTCACACAGTGAAAAAGCATCAACAGATCACAAAGTGTAATCTGCACAGACCGCTGGCCTACGTGGGGTGTTGAGTATCCCACTGTATGTGTTTTGAACTTATATACTGTATCTACATTGATTGATCAGCTCCCAGTCTGTCTGTGAGCTGTCTGTGATGATGATCTTGTCCTTCGCTCTCCTCTTCAAAAGAAGAGGAGCGTTATATCCGTTCAATCCACAGTGACTCCGACCTGCATTCAGGGTCTCTGTCCACAGAAGCAGCCGTCTGTCAGCAGCAGCTCCTGAGGAGCTGAGAGGACAGCAGCCACACAAACTGCCTTCACCAGGTTGACTGACAGCAGAATGAGCTGTTGCAAATTCTTTCGCAAATTTGCGTTTTTTTTTTTCTGTCACAAATTTCTATCAATGGCGGGTGTCAATAGTTTTGATGTGAACTATTCGCAGGCGAGTTTCGGGTTGTTTATTTGTCACGCCCCCGGTGTGTAAAGGCCTTTAGACCCTTGACGTAGGCTTACCAGTAGCTGTCTGTTAGGACACAACATGCAAATAAGAACACTTTGGAGCTACTGGAAGGTGTTGAAGCTAGCTGTCTCCCTACATCCAACCCCTGTGCTAAGCTAAAGTGTTCCAGAGCAGTCTGTCTACTGATTGCAGACAACTCGGAACTCGAAAATATCCAACTTCCTACAGATGGAACAGCTCTTGAAGTCGGAGCTCTGACTGGGAAACTGAGGCCAATTTCATCCACCCCTACTTCACAGAGAAGCATGCTCTGACATCACTCAATATGGCAGCATCCAATAGAAGCAGGTTTTGAATGGTGTTGATTGAATAAAAGTCTGAAAATGATGACTTAGGCTACTTTACTTTGGCTATATTAGTAAATGGCACAGACAGAAACATGTATCATTACTGGTACTTGGTAGACTATTGTGTGTAATATTCTGACTAAATAAAATATTTTGTGACAGCCTCTTACCTTATCCTTCTCCATTTCATTGATGTATCCAATTAAGCTCTGCTGACGTTGCAGGTATTCATATGCTGCCTGCGAGAAGTTTCTCACAGTCAGCCATGTTGTGGCGTGAGTCGTGAAATGCTTCAAGCTCAGAATTTGGAATTTTCAACATGAACATTTTTGACCTTTGACTTGAATGGAATGCACCATAAGACAACAAGACCGCCCCCAAAATGCTGACGTAACAGAGTGTTACTGGGATCATAGTAACTAATTTAAATAATGATTTTCAAAAGCTGGGCCTCATTCAAAGGAAGCTTCATCCTGCCCTGACAGGTGCAATTAAAACTAATAGGAGAGTGGTCAATCATGATGTGTGTGTGTACGCACCCACACAGTCCTGCGCAGAAGTCCAATCAGCTAAATTAACTGGAAACACCTGTGTGGCTGTCCAGGCCTTTAAAATCAGTTTGAGTGCACTGCAGTCTGAATAGTCTTGTTGTACTGAGTGACAGCCTGAGTACAGTATGCAGTACATACTGAGTGCCCAGCCAGTGTTTAGAGCAACAAATGTCAGAGCTTTCATGAAGTGGATGCAGGTCGAAGTGATCCTATGTCACAGCAATCAGTGACAGGGAGTAGAAAAAAACAAAAACAAAACACACACACACAACTCTATTTATCAGAAAACGTGGCGAGTCATAACTTTAGGCTTTCTGCATGACATCCGAATTACATGCCAGGCACAGTGGTGGCTGTGATGATCTGACATCCCAGTGAGCTCCATGAATATGATTTATGGTGACAAATATCACACTGTGCTGTCTGTCCTGGGCTCAGAGCAGTGCAGTATGATAAGTGAAACCACAAGCAGAAAGAAGTTGAATCAGTGTATGGAGGCATTTCATTTTTACATTAATCCTGTTCAAATCTTTATCACACTGTAAGCAAGTGTTATTCAGAAAGTATATGTACTTATAGTATATGTACTTAAAGCTGCACAAATCGTTACTTGTAGTGTCAAAGTGACCAATAATCACCAAGTGACTGCAGTTCCCCTCAGCTCTATAGAGCATCTTTCAGCTCATTGTATTTAATTTAGTCTTAGTGCTCCCATCAGTCTCATTTCCAGCAGCAGCAGGCAGCTGTTTTCAGTGAAAAAGCTCTGATAACACTGTACACTACCTGCCCAGCACCAAACAGCAGACAGACACAGTTCACAGTTAGTGGACATAATGGGGCATTTAGCTAAAGAGCCAGATCTTTTTCTCAGAAGACCAAACCAGAGCTGAAAGGAGAGTGAATATTGGACTTATATTCATCAGGTGAACACAAACATAACTCCACATGAATGCTAATGTTGCTGTCTGTGTGCTGGATGTGTAAATGGGCAACTGTTAGCTAACATGACACCTATAAAAACTTCATGAGGTGATAACGTCACGGACAGTGCAATGAGCTGTAAACATAGCTGGTTTAAGCATATTCTGCGTATAATACTTAACTGCAATACTATTACTCGTACCAGAGTATTTTTACATAGTGGTATTATACTTTCTCTACAGACAGGTTCTGGGTACTCCCTCCACCACAGGTTATAAACATACAGTGGCTGCATGAGAACTGATGGGGTTTGTGTCTCTCAATATGCCATTGATGCTATCCTCATGAAGTTCATTTTTCAAGCTTGTTTGCCAGGATAAGATAAACAAGATGTTTTCACAGCTTTGTGTTTTCTTGCAACCTTAAATATGCAGTGCACTCTTTCTTTCAAGAAAGCCAACATAAGAACCACAAACACCTTCTCTTAAAACTCTTTGACTTTTGGCTCTTGGAAGCAGTAAAGCATTGATGACAAGCTTGTTTTGTGTAAAAACACTGAAGAAAGGCGACATGAATATTTTGCAAGGTGAATGATGTTTTATCATCTCTTTTTAGAGTCTTAAGGTTTTGTCGCTCACCGTCAACATTTCTTTGAATTTACTCATCAGCAGCGCATCAAAGGCTGTGGTGATGACAGAGAAAACATTAAAAGCAGATCTCTAGGCGATAAGGGAGGGGAAGGGAACAACATGAAAATGAGAGTGAGAGTGGCAGGGAGCCAGGTTCCTCCAGACTTGGAGATTGAAAGTTACTGTATGTTTGCTCGTCCTTGCCTTGCCCTCAGTGAACTAAATAATCAGCCGTAGCGGCATGGAAGGCGACCAACAATAGCATGTGAGCACTGCAGGGACTCAGGCAGGAAGCTGGTGAGTTACTGTAGCGTAAATACTCATATTCATATTTAGTATGAAAAAGGCATTACTGAACAGATTGCACAAACTAAAAGTCAATTAGAAAAGGGAGAGGGTGAGAGATCCTCTAAATGGCATGTGTTGCCACTATAAATATTCATTTTTATAATCATTTGTAGTTGGGAGTAATTATTGCACTGTTGGGACTCCGTTAGGAGCAGGTTTGGTTATTAGCAATAGTTAATAATTATAGAAGATATTGTCAGTCATATTCCTATTTCAGCTGGTATTCAGTAGGGGAAAGAGTGGCAGGGTGCCTAACATTTACATTAAAAATGAAAACTTTTAAAAATACATTTAAAAAACATGTTGACATTATTTTGACTGCAAATAGAAGTGGCTAAATGTGATTTCAGTTGGACTTTAAAGGTACTCAGTGGAGTTTGCGCACAAGTAGCACCGTGGATCAATAATTTGATGACTGTGTCCCCGTTTTGAGCAAATACTCTTTAAGTAGCCTACTGGTTAAGATGCATATCACATAACCACAGCATCCATGGTTTAATTCTGGCTGCAGACCTTTGTTACATATCATACCCTTCTCTCTGCCGCTGTTCCTGTGTCTGTACATTGAAAAAAAAAACAAAAAAAAAACTTTAAACTCTAAAAAAATCTTCAAAAAAAACTGCATTCATTGTTTCTTGGCCATTGGGGGCAGTGGAAACAAGCTGTAAAACATATACAGTTGATATGGCAAATATGTTCAAGAGATGCTGGCTGCAGACACAAGATGGCGGATCTCAACCATGGAGGACACATGACCTTCACAGCGGATGTATTCAGCTTGATGGCAGAAGTTTTTGTTTTTTTAATAAACCTTATTTAAACAGAAAAGTCATTTTTCAAAAGTCTTTATTTTGTTTGTTCCATAACCCTTTTAACAACTAATAGTTTTTCCCTTACCCTTTTTATTACCTTATTGAAATAGTCATTAATAAGAGAAACCAAGAAATGTTTTTTTTTATAAACATATAATTTGATATAAACATTTGTATCAATGTAAATCCAGGCTACAGTTTTGTTTCTCTATTGAGTAATGAAAATAAAAGATTTTGAATTTAGAAACGTATTTATTAAATATAAATATAAACTTAAATATTTGTGAATATGGTATTTTGCCAGTTCATTGATAGCTTAGGCTTGTGTTTGGTTAGTAAAGCATCAAGTTGTATAGCTTGGGTCCTGGTCATCTTCACATGATGATGAAATTCAGTTACATGCATTCCGCAAAGGGGGTGATTTGGTACATTTGATTTTATTTATTAAATACTAATACTTTATTTTACTAAATACCAATAAAATTATATTATGTAGAAAACAACAAATTCCCAGTGTTGTCCCCCACAATTATCCCATAATCATTATTCTTAAATGTAAAATGTTTTATTTTCATTTCTTTAGAATGAAACCAAACATAAACATCAGATCACACACACACACACACACACACACACACACACACACATATATATATATATATATATATATATATATATATATATATATATATATATATATATATATGTACATGTGTGTGTGTGTGTGTATGGACAAATGTTCAAAAAGTGGGGTTGTCATTGGTGTGAAACGTTTCTGTGTTTGGGAGTTGAGAATATGTGAAATCAAAGATCACCTGGTCTGCTAAACCACAGTGATCGGATCAATTGTGAGTATTAATCTGGACAAGTCAATTTTATGGGACTACATGAGATTTAATCTCCACCTATGTAATAATGTCAAGCAGGGACTGGATATTGAAAGTTAGTAGAAACTAAATATTGGATATTGGAAAAGCTCCTCTCTGAAGTCAGCTGTGGTTGCTTAGAGATTTGTGACGCAGTTCAAAGCTGAGTAAGTAATGAGTGAAGCACACAAGAGCCTGGTTTCCTCTCAGTGATGGGTCGGGGTGTGGGTGTGCAGCAGGGCCCCACGGCTCTGCTTCTCCACAGAGACAAATCTGGACATTGGGCTTCAGCTGGAGGGACACTGCTGCTCCGTCTGGAGGCTGAGCAGGACTGAAGTGACCAGAAACACACAGGTGAATGAACAAACAGAGCACACACACACACACACACACCTATAATTGATGCCTCAGTGAGAGAGAGATCGAGGGAGGTTATTATCTCCACTCACGGCATTGTGTGTGCATCGAGTAGGCTGACATCTTGTCACTACATGGGAACAGCCCGACGCTGAATGCCAATGAATGACGAAGATGTTTGCTACTGTGTGTGTGTGTGTATTTGTGTGTGTGTGTGTACCTGCATCCATTTTTCCTCATTCCTCTCCAACCTCTTCACCCTCTTCTCCTCTCTTCTCCTCTCCTCTCCTCTCTTCTCCTCTCCTCCCCTCTCCTCTCCCCTCCTCTCCTCTCCTCCACTCTCCTCATTCCACTGAGTGACAAACTGTAGAATCACATTGTTAAAGAATCTATATCTCTGAACACAATGAATAAATTTTCTGTAGACAGTGTGATACATCAGGATTTCTGTTTTTCTGTACACAACACAACAAATAGTTTTTCTCCTATTTCACATACACACTAACTCTTTATTTATACTTTTATTTGTGACCGCAAGTAGTATCTTAACCTCACACACACACACACACACCATGACCCCATAGCTTCCTTCATGTTTTCATTGAAGATCACGCACAGGACCACTGTCACCACTGAGGACACAGATGTCATGTTTTCTGTAATATTTTTGTAAATTTGGAGGTTAACAATGACATGATTTTGCATTCTACAATTACACAAAAATTACGCATTTATTCCTGTTTTAGGTAAAAAACAAAATAAAGTAAAATTAAATTAAATGAATTTAGTGTTCTGCACAGAACCGTCAGTAGAGGAGACAAATTGGATACGCATATGTCCTCCTCTGGAGAACCTGTGTTTTTTTTGTTTTTTTTGTTTTTTGTTTTTAAGGCTTAAAAGCATTCATTATTCTTTTATTATTATTCATTATTCTGTTTTTTTATTCAATTACATTGATGGGCAGAATTCAGGCATAAATGAATATCCAACAGGTTTTCTTCTTTAACCTATTTCTACTGACGCTGTCCATATTGATAAAGCAACTATTTAGGCTAACTTTTCACACTATGAATGCCTGTTTACATTTTGGTATACGAACATTTCATATTCTTACTGGATTTGGGGGGTTGCCAAGTGACGCAGCTCTAATCAGTTTACCTGTTGTTCAGTACCACTTTGACTTCTAATTTGGATTATATTCTACTAATGTGCAATAGCACATGCAATTTGAGAGAACGTAGTGCCAATTACAATTTTAGCAACATATAATTAGGAAAGGTTTTTAATTACTTATCTGCAAAGTTAGAATTTTGTTCACACTGAACGTACGTGTAAAATGTGTTTTTATAATAACAACTAAATCATGATTAATGTTTGGTTACGGTTCTGTGCAGGCAACTCAAAGCATATGCAGGTCATGGATAGATGGTGGTCTTTCAATCACAAGACATGTTTACTTTATGAATATTTAACGGAAACCACCATATAACAATTATAAGCAATTTCCTTCAAAACAAATTTGGCAAAACAAATTAGTACTATATAAATGTAATTTCTAGGAGTCAGGTTTCTCCTGAGTGTCCACAGTGGTTCAATATGTGCTCCTTCTGAAGAAATCTGTGAATGTGGAAGAAGTTGTGTGTGGTTATCTAGTCTTTCAGTAAACCTAAATTCACACAGATGGTGCAACAGGCTGCAGCAGTTGTTTGTCCTACTCTGCAGCTGCATGTTTTTGCTTGTAATAGGCTAATGTCTGCTCTATAACTGTCCAAATGCACTCAGGAAATATTTGCAGAAGCCTCCAGCTGCTGGAGAAGGTACATCTGATGTCCCATCTACACCACTTTCTCAAGCATATAAGTTCAGCCAGTTATTTGGGGTCTCTGTGTAATTGATACTGCTATGTTGTCATTATTATTATTATTATTATTGAATGTTACACTTACACCTTGCTGCTAATTAAATGTTGGTCTTAGTCAAATTAAATAAAGTTTATTTGTACAGTGCTATGTTATATGCAGTAGAATGACACAAAGGACTTAATGCAGTGGTGTACAGATGTACTGTACAGCGAACAGAGCTGCAGGTCAAGCAACATCCAGCACCACATCCAGCACTCCAGCTACCTCCAGTGAAACACAGCTGGTTATATTTAAGAATTTATTCATTCTTTGATATGTGTTTAATTTGTTTGAGAAATCATTTTCATTTATAAAATAAAAATCTATATTTTACTGTAGAATAGGGGGTCAAAATGGTGGGGGGTGGGGGCCTAGGGCACCAAAATGGCTAGAGCCAGCCCTGAGCAAAAGTTATACAGTCAAGGTCTGAATGATTTACATTTGAGCACTTTTATAATGTTTTCTTCTGTGTTTCATCGTCTTATTCCTTTATCAGTTCCTTTTGCACCATTTTTTGTCTATTGTCTCAGTGTTTTCTGACAGTTTGTCGTACACAATCTAAAGCTGCCCTCCCCCTGTTTTCCTCCTCCCTCTTCTCTTGGCTGGCGAGGACAGACAGCTTGGGTGTGGGGTATGTGGCGGTTGGTGGAGGGCGACTGTCTGTTTCTTTCTCCCTGCCGTATGGATACACAGACTGCAAAGAAGCCTTCACCGTGGTGGCTTGTGCCTGCGAGGGTACACAGCCGAGCAGGCACAGATACACACTCTGGTAAGCCGTAACATGGCCCTTTGGCCTCTGTTCTACCACAACAAGCCACATTAGCTTAGTTGGTTTGGCTCTGACCTCCCCCCTCTGCTTGCTGGCTCTTCAGTAGTCAATCCTCAAACAGCTCAGCAATCCAATGTCCAGTGCTCACTACAGGAGCGAAGGTCCACTGAGCCCAGAGACAGCCAGTATTTGAAAACTAGCAGGCTGATGTTAGCTTAGAACACAGAAGGGGCTGCAGCTTCTGACTGTGGGCTGCACACACCATTTTTGATTGTCATACCAGCAGTGACAGCTGTGGAAACAGGCCCTCTTCTGGCTTCAAAGCTGTCTATGTGATGTCCTAACCTTAGTTAGTGGCCGTGCACTAATATTGTAGAAAGTGTGCATTTTAAAGACTTTGGCACTGACTGTAATCCAAGGTTTTGCAGAATCATCCAATATTGATGATTGTTTCTGGTGATAGGGTTTGGGGTGCCCCAAGGCTCCATATGAGAACTTCTCTTCTTACATATGAAAATGACATGCCAGCTGCTGTGAAATGCATGCTTCTGTTAAATGCTGATTACATTTTGTTACTGGTATCTGGGAAAGATCACTGAAATCACTTTAAGTAAGGAGAAATAGGTGGGTCCCAGAAGCTTTGTGAAGATTACCCGCAGGGCTAATTGGTGAAATGCTGTATCACTAACTAGGCTAGCACTAGTGAGTGACAATAGCTCCTGCTGCTTCTCTCTTTTGTCACTCTGCTCTTCCGTTTACTTCCCCCGGCATTTTGATCACCATTTTACACCATTTTATTCAATAAAAAGTGATAACTTCACACTATTTATTCAAAAGATGTATTTGTACCATAGACAGATGCATTTAAGCAAATAGCAGCAAGGTACCCATAATATTATAGACATGCTCCTGTTGATGTATTATACTGTTTCATTTTAGTAATACCATTTTATATATGAGCAATTCTAAATTGTTGCTAAATCTAATTCCTCCTATAGGCCTATAGAAATGGATTGGATCTAACCGAACAGTGATTCATGCTAGCATGCCACCTCTGTAGTCCAATACCAGACAATACCTGTCTGCAGTAACACTGGCCAGGCTTCTATATGTAACAGTAGCATTGTCTCTTGGCTGTGCCTCATCCTCCAGCTCCATTGGCTGAGTTGGAGGCACAGGGAAGGATGCAGTAATGAACCCTCCCTGGCTCCTAACCTCTCCAATATTAGCCGGGCAAACACAGGCAGTCTTTTGGCTGCCACCCTCCACAGTCTCCTAACAAGCTGTAGTGATGCCCCCGCCCCTGGCTGCCAGCCACAAAGCACTGGACCCACAAATGTCTACAGTGGACACTGCCATGTCTTTATCTGCTGTGTGAGTGATTGCATTTTCTTCTCTCCGCTAGAAGCCACAGATGTTTATGCATTGGTTTATCCGCTATGCTTCTGTGTAACAGTAAAGTTGACATACCACACCCCAACTGTCGCCCCCATCATGTTTTCTTTCACCCTGTTTGGGTCGCTGTCCTCGTCTGTGTTTCCTGGCCTCTGGCCAGTAGTGAGTGTCATATTTCCACTGTTACAAGCCCCCGTTGCCCCAGCCACCTAAAACCCTGTCCTCACTCTATCTCTTCATTGCACCTCTTCGCCCCCAGATGCATTCTGGTCATTTTCTGTGTGGTTTGTTTTGGCAGCAGCTCAGTGAGCCGTCACAGCCATTTAATGGCTGGGTGCTCCCTGGCTCACCGGTGTTGTTTCTCCTATTGCCAGAGTCTGGCACCCTGAACACACACTCCTGCTCCTCCTCAGCCTGTATAATTGATGCACTAAAGGTTGCAATACTTCACATGCTGTAGTTTTACATAAACAAGAATACAACAGTGATTCTTAAAGTGGGGCCCAAGGGCACTGCTAGAGGCAAATACATAAAACTTTGAGAACCAAAGAATAAAGAAGCAGAAAAACACATATTCTGTTTTTGTTGTACTGTATAGTATCACACCCCTCATATACCGTATACAACAGTGTGGGTATTGCGTGCATGTGCACAAGCACACTGCCTACCTAACAATTATCAGTAAGTATGTATTGACACTTTTTTATTTATTGTTTATTTATTTATTGCCAGCTGAAGAAGGAATGATATGACCAACTCTGATCAGAAAGGGACACTGTCAGTTACACAATTATGACAAGGTTGAAGAAGGATAACTTCAATGTTTTGTCAATAATAGACAGAACAACACTGAATGTGTGAACACAA
The DNA here is from genome assembly GCA_038419695.1 of Scomberomorus guttatus. NCBI lineage: Eukaryota > Metazoa > Chordata > Actinopteri > Scombriformes > Scombridae > Scomberomorus > Scomberomorus guttatus. The sequence continues at coordinate 31,778,854 of CM076452.1, forward strand.
ATATTCCATTCAGAACCATGATTGTCACTCTCTAGTGGCTACACATTTGTTGTGTATGTTCATAATGTCAATGAAAAAGTTTGACATAATAATTAGGTTTAGTGAGATTTATTTTGATGTTTGTTGTTGACAGTATCTCCTATTAGCTACATTGTTGTTTCATTCATAAATAGTGTACTTTAAATAAGTATACTACAGCATAGCTGTTTACTATAAAATCACAAACATAGACTAAAGAGAAATGTACTTACTTAAGTGCAACTTAAATGCAATACAGGTATTAACATACTTATAGAAAACATACTTGAACACATTTCAATTCAATTCAATTCAATTCAATTTTATTTATATAGCGCCAAATCACAACAAAAGTTATCTCAGGGCACTTGAACACATTTCAATTCAATTCAATTCAATTCAATTTTATTTATATAGCGCCAAATCACAACAAAAGTTATCTCAGGGCACTGCAGATCAAGACCATACTCATTAATTTACAGAGACCCAACAATTCCCCCCATGAGCAAGCACTTGGCGTCAGCAGCAAGAAAAAAAACCCCTTTTTTTAAATAATAATTTAAATAATCCTAATAATTTTGAAATTTATACTTTTAAGAAGTATAATAAAGTGTAACTTAGATAAAGTGCACGTTGGAGTGAACTTGTTATAAATATACTGTTAAAGCACATTAAATACAATAATTAAAAATTGATTTTTTTAAAAATATTACTGAAACTTAAAAAAAACATTAATACACTTTTGAAAAGTATATATTCATATAATTAAACATATATTTTAAATAAAGTGCACTGTACAAATGTACTAAATTGCAAATTAAGTTATCTTATCAATATGCTTTATGCAAATGCAGTGTTTCTATACTTCAACATAAGTAGAAATGTACTTGTTTAAACTTTTAACACACTTTGTATGCTAAACATATAATTTAAGTATAGTAAAATATACTTATTTTTCACTTGGGGTTCCACATGGTTCAATACTTGGCACACTCCTTTTTCAATATAGATGCTTTCGCTCAGCCAAATTATGCAACAATGTGGTGTTAAATTTTCTGGCTATTCAGACAACACACAGCTGTACATATCACTAGCGCTTGAATAACCCAAAAATCTACATAGTTTAACACACTGCTTATAAAGTGTTACAAAATGGATGTATGACAAATATTTTAAATTAAATGAGGAAAAATTAAATTACATTTTCAATTTGTTATAAATTTGATATGGCTATATTTTAGCAACAGTTGCCACATCCAGCAGACACAAGATTAGCATTCATTAGGAGTTGTGTTTCTGTTCACCTGATGAATTTAAGTACAATTTGCACTCTCCTTTAAGCTCTGGTTTGGTCGCCACCAACTCCTGAGGAAAAAAGATCTGTCCCTTTAGCTGTTAAATGCTCCACATTCACCAGCTATCAGAGCTTTTTCACTGAAAACAGCTGCCTGCTGCTGCTGAAAATCAGGTTGATGAGAACTACATAATTCTCTGTGGGTTACTTACTTCAAGCAACCCCTTTTACATTAGATGTTGTCGTTTGATCCAATGTCAATGTAAAACCACAACACATGGAAGCCTGTGATCCATAAATAGGGGGTCCGCGACCATGATCCACTCCAGGGAAGAAGCCAAGTTAGTAACATGCATTAATGGTACATGAATGCGTAATGATGGAAAAGGGGAGAAGAAGCGAGGAGCTCAGTACATCATGGGAAGTCTCCCAACAGTCTAGGCCTATAGCAGCATAACTAGGGGCTCGTCCAAACTATAAGCTTGTGGGGATCACCCAAATCATAACTATTGATGGGTTATATTAACTAACATATTCTGTAGAAAATGAATGGTTGAATGATGATTTAAAAGTTTTGTATTTCTTGTCATTTAGTAACGTTACGTGACTATATAATTTGTTTCCTGTATGATCTCAAAATCAGACATTCACATTCTGGATTATGACATGTTATATTATGTGATCGCCCCTATTATGTTTTTTCACTCACCTCCACACCCCACCAGTCCAGTCAGTCAGTGATATGGCTGTGTTTTACCCGCTCTCTGAGAGTCCAGCCTCCTTACATTCTTATATTATCAGATGTAAAAATCAGTATGGCGTCTGACGCTGGCAAGTGATAAGCACGATTTATATTCCATCTTGTAAGCCTACCACAGTCATTTTGCGCCATGTTTAAGTCTGCGTCTGTCCAGATTCGCGTTGTGTGCTCTCATGCAGCTGGAAAAGCATCTTCATCCTTTATCCTTCTCATCCTTCCCAAGGAAACCATCGGGTATCAAATGTTTAAATTACTCCTGAGACAGCACACTCTCACAGTAACTGTGAGTCAGCCGAAGCCGGGTGATTTTTTTTTTCTTTGTACTTTTTTTGACTGAGGCATTGGGGTTTTGTGGATTGAGTGAACTGAACTGAATTTCCTTGTTTTGAGTTTATTTATGGGATACTGGGAAAACCCGAAGTGGATTATTATTATTGTATTATTATTGTTTACTGAACTGAACTGAAATGAACTGATAACTGGGGAAAAACCCGAAGTGGAGTATTTGTGTTTCCTTATAAACTGAAGTGAACCAATGGACCTGGACTGAATTTTAGAGGATTTTGTTTTCTTATTATTATCTTATATGCCCTAATATAATCTTTTGAAAATTCAACTGGTGGTGTGGTTAAGATTATTTAAACTGAATGTTTACTTTCAATGCTTTACACACATTTATCAATTAATTTGTGTTTTGAAACATTACCTGGGGTCATGTGTAAACTAAATTTGTAGGGTTTGATATTGAGTCTTACTCAGACTTTTACTGGCCTAAACTTGCTCAAACCGCTACAAGCTTTATCAAAAAGGAAAGTTTTAAGCCTACTCATAAATGTAGAGAGGGTGCCTGCCTCCCAGACCAAAACTGGAAGATGGTTCCACGGGAAGGGAGCCTGAGTGTTGAAGGCCCTGCCTCCCATTCTGTCATTCATAAGTCAACAACATTGACTGAACCAGATGTGATTTTTCATAAAAAGCCATTAGGCTTGACTGTATTTATTAATCTAAGTTAGCACAGAGAGAGAGACTAGAGCAGTAGGGGGTATTGGCATGCAGAGAAGCTCCCTGGGTTTCCACTGAATGATGGATGGACCATGTTAGATGGGATCATAAAAACAAACCTGTCATAGATGTTGTCTGTCCTTGCTGCCCTCCAGACCACACAGACAGACAGGTAGACGGACAATAACAGCTATGTAGAAAGACATATCTGTGAAACCTGGATCTGATAATGATGACAACATGCAGCACCCAGTCCATTTGTCTTCAAACCATGAGGGCCAAAGCAAAATTCTGTATAAATTATTTTACTAAGCTCCACACACACCCACACACCTCATTTAAGTCAGATAGGGAAGATAGATGAGGACAAGAAGTTTGGTTCAAGTCAGCATTATCCATTTAGCTTATCTATTATGCTAATCCTGTGATACAGGCCTTGGCCAAATCACTGTAATTTATTCCAGACCTAAAAACAAATCTTCATCCTCCACTGATCACTGTATAGGTTCAAACATAGCCTGCACTGCTTGACAATTAGTGGCTGTAACTCATGCAATTTCTGATTAATCAACATCCATAAATCAAAACTCGGCCTGTAGATAAGTAGTGGTAATCTGAAACTCCCACTGTGTTGTGATTCCGTCTCTCCCCCATCCACGTAGCCGTCACAGGTAACTGATGAAATTAATTGATCAAATGAATCAACAATGGAAGGAGAACGTTCATCAGTCTCCCAGTGTTAATCTGCCCGGCCATCTCACATCCTCCTCCTCCTCCTTATTGGACACGTTGATGTCTGTGTTTTTAGAGGACGCCTGGTCACTGTGATCAATGGGCAGCTTTGGGCCCATGGCATTGGACCTGGGAAGGTGATTATGCAGATCATAGATTTTCCATATTCCTATAGGTCTCTAAATTAAACACAGATGACCTTACTTTGCTATTGGAAATCGTTGTCTCTTCGTAATTTCTCCAACAGATTTTATTTTGCCTTTGAGGACAGCATGCCCTAAAGTATTTGTGTTCACAGATTCATAAAAAAGAATGACGTAATTAAACACTTGACAGGCTTTGTTTTTTTTTTTCCTGTAACAAGACTGGATCAAAGAAGGAGGATTAAAAGATGTTATGCAAAGATATTAGTATGGAGTGTCATGAGTTTACTTCGCCTTTTATCAGGTAGGCAGGATTTAACAGCTGAAAAGTGACTTACCAGGTATTCTACCAATTATTCTGATGATTGAAGGGAAAGGCTGATGCTATTCTGTTTTCTTATTGTAAATAAACCCCACAAAAAAGACTAGTCTGTCTCTCAGTACTTTCAGATGGAAGATGTTGGTCACTGTAGTTTTTAACAAATTTTACTCAAACAGGAGGAAATAGTGCAATTGTTTGGGACTATTTTCAGCAGTGGATTAATACACATTTGAAGGTCTAGTGAGTATTTCTGTTAGCAGGATTGTGTGTATGGGATGTTATGTCACCCAGTGCAACAGTGTGTCTCACTGATGTGTTTTTAATAGTTTTAGAAGTGTACGTACATGTCAATTGTATTAATTTATATTTGACTTATTACTTAGTGCAACTAAATGTAAGTTATTGTCATTTGTTTACACCATGCATTAGTGATCTTCCCTGCACCATGGACTTTTCATGATTTGTATGAAACAATGGTACCTCTCTACTCTACTTTCCTCTCTAGGAGGAAACATTCGGACTGTTCCATCCTGGTATCAGCAGCAGCACACAAGCTCAACTGGCTCCATTGACTGGCCAGCATACAGCTAATCAGGTAACAACTTGTGTTCTTCAGTGCCATCAGCCTGTGTGAACACTTCTTGAACATTGTGTGAAAAGCCTCTGGTCAGCTTAAGAAAGCTTTTATATTTTTATCTTCTTAGCACCTGTGAGAGGATTCTTTTTTCACAGGAAAATGCTCTCCTGCAAAGGAGGTGATGCAGCACACAATGACACAGGCAACAGCCACGTGTTGAGTTTACACTGAGTGTCTGCTTTCACACTATGTTGTGAAACACCAAAACACAGTTTGTCACCGAAGGGATATGTGTTTGTCTAGTCTTTCTTAACTTTTACTTATTTCTTCTTTTTTCACTTTAAAGTGCCCCTTTAAAAACGTAAAGGGGCACTCCACTAATTTTATAATACATTTCCCAGTTATAAACCTATGGACCAAGGATTTTAAGTACAGCACATCCACCTTAATTATCAGTGCCAGCACAGACAGCAGAAAATGAAAGTCTGTTCACTAATTCATCTGCACTGTTTGTGTTGACATCAGCCTGATACCTGCAGATAGAAGCTAGTTGACTTTAGATCCCCAGCAGAGACCAACTGAATAAAGTAGAATCCATTCACTGGTTAGTCGACTTACGTGCCTTCACATCTCGTAGCCAGAGATAATATCTCGTTACAAACACAAAAAGATCTCAAATCAGTGAGCAGAGTCTTTTTTCAGTCTGTTCCTCTTGTAGATGCAATCTCTAGATCCACTATGAGATAGCCAGTGTCAGCTGACCATCCCGAGCCCTGTAAACTGCGGTGGGTCCACAGACTGAAAGTATTCATGTTACATAGTATACATGTTTATACATCATGCGGCCATAACTGAACCATTTACAAGTAACCACTGCATACACACAACATTTAGCACAGATGTATACATTTACGGAGAAAATGCGTAATAAAAAAATCTATCTCTGGATTCAAGAATCAATACTGGATAATTCAAATAAAAGTTGTGCTTACAGTTTGTCTCAGTTGCTTTGGCTCAATTCTCAAATGACAGTTTAAGTTGTCAAAAACAATATGTGTTTCTCATTGTTTGTTACCATTTGCAAATGTTTTAGCACGTTTAGGCAAACAACTATGTACAATAAGTCTACAATTTGAACAATTATTGGTTGTATATGTCTTTGTGATTATGTTTCATCTCAGTTAAATAGTTAGTCATGAGTATTTGTATTGTAAAATACATTTGTAGAGCTTGAGGGCAACAGAGTTACAACAATTTGTGGACATGGAGGAGCCAGCTCATATGAACATTGGATGGGGGCAACAGAGGTGGAAAGTGGAGGTGGAAAGTATAAGATTAACCACAAAATCAAATGTCTTTGCTTGCAGCAATGGATGCTGCTTGTGATGATCGCTAAGACATGCTTAATCAAACTGGGATCCACTTAATCTGCATGATCACCTTCTTAGCACAGCAGAATTGCATTGCTTCTCTTGCAAATGTGTTAACACATCTTCTTTGGCTTCACACATTTTTCACACCCTTTTTCAAAACAGTTAACACAGATCTCATAGAAAGACCCCAAACTCTATTGGATTAACTGTGTTAACCAGAAGGAAAACATCTATTCACAGCTAATAGAAATTATGAATGTCTAATGCACCTGTGTGAAACTCATTTGCACAACTCTTCAATCAGCAATCAGTCCTTATCCATCTATAAAAGATGCCACCTCTGTGTTGCTATTTACAAGCATGGATCAAAGAGTAAGGAGAGTGAGAGGCCATGGCAGTGAGGCTCAAGGAAGAGGAGTTTGCATGCGTGGTGTAGGAGCCGCAGCAAGAGGAGAAAATAAAGCTCAAATGAAATTTGGGCAACAATTACTGACCATGTCATCAATCATGGCTTGTCCTTTAGAGAGGCTGGAAAAAGGGTCCAGTCCATTCTGAGTTGGAGCACTGTGGCATCTATTGTCAGACTTTTTTTTCGGAATGAGAATAGGTAAGTCACAATATTATTATATACCACTGTGTATTTCAGCTTTACTCTATACCACTGTTGACAGAACTAACTGTGTCTACAGTAATGGAGTTGTTTAATCAATCCAATTTATTTGACTGTTATAATGTCAATTCTGACATGTTTTTTACATTTACTTTATATAATCAACAGACTACCACACACTGGTGGCACAGGAAAGATCTTTAGTGCTGAACACTGGTCGTGGCAAACAATGCGATCCGACTGCATGAAATCCATGCAGCAGTAACTGCAGATCATAATGTTAGAAATATCAACAGTGTGAGTTTGGCTACTGTTGATTGAGTTCTTAAAAAAAGCAAAGTCAGAATGAAGCAGCTGTACAGAGTTTCATTTCAAAGAAACTCTGACAGGAAGGCAAGACTTCAGTATGTGCAGGTAAGGATTTGTTATTGTAATTCCTTGTCATACCATACAGTTACATGTAACTGGGATAATTTGCTTTATGAATTTGCATTTTACTAAGAGAACAATGGAGCTTGAAGATGAAGGGGCACATCACATATTCAACCTCTCTGTTATACAATACAATACAGAACACCTCATCACATTTCTTGATGCACTGTATGACAGACTGGTTCCACCTGAAGAGAGAGGGCTGTTGAGGCCTGGCATGACTCTGTATGTCATCATTTGGTACAATGTTTCCTTCCACTGCTCTCGCCTTGTGAATGAATGGTTTGCAGCACAGCCCTGTATGACGATGCAGTTCCTCCCTGCATACTCTTCTTTTCTGAACCCAATTGAGGAATTCTTCTCTGCTTGGAGATGGAAGGTATATGATCACTGGCCATATGACCAGATGTCCCTCCTGGAGGCAATGAATGCTGGTTGCCTGGCAATAGGTGCAGAGGACTGCCAGAGATGGATATGCCATGCAAGGTTTTTCCCTCTGTGCAATGCAAGGGAAAACATCCAATGTGATGGAACAAATAGACTAAATGTGAAGTTCTGAGAATTTCAACTCTTTTTTTTTGTTTTTTTAGATATTTCCATCCATAAGTTTCCTTGGGTTGCTTTTATTTTTATTTTATTTTTATTTACAGTATTCAACACTTTGAAAAGTATGGAAAAAAGAATGACATGATACAATCTGCAAAACAATAAAAATAAAGATTTTGGGTGAAATTCTTTATTGGTTCTTTGGTGATGAAAGGGTACTCTCGACATCAGCATATGAAGAGTATTCACTTTGATACACAATAGCAGTCAGTTAGCTTTAGAAAGATAACAGTCTGGTACAGTAGGCATTCAGTGTCAACATTCAGTGTCAACAGTGACAAGACTGTTTAGAAATTAGGAGATGAGGAACACACTTTCAGAGTCCACTGTCATTCTGACAAAACATCTAAACATTTTGACCACCTTGGTTTTACACAATGTCAAAATTCATTGAAACAATAGCCTAATTCTGAAACACGGATTAAATGTTTTGGGTGAGTTACAGCCTTTTGCAGGTTAACTACAGTGTTTTGCTGCAAATATGAGCTGTTTTGGGAAATGCATCTTCAGTGATGACAACTTTAAAAACGTTTCAAGAAATGTGCGTAGTAATTGAGAAAAAACTGTATTATGAAAATCTATTTCAAGCCCCTAATCACCAAGGATATTAAATTCTATTAAGTAAGTCCTGACTTCTCTCTCAAAATAAAACCTCAAAAGTTTGCTTGATTGACAAGTGTGGCACCCTATTGGAGTCAGGCGGTTGTTGCCTCTTGCTCTTTCCCCCTCAGCTTCAACCAGGCTCTGCCCCTTTTGCCCACATCAGGATTTCTTATTTATTTATTTTACATCCAGCAGATGATATCACCAAAGTTAGGTGCAGGTTCAGATTACTGGTTTGTTTTCTAGAAAGACAAATTGTGCGTCCATAACACCAGGACACAAATGTTATTAGAAATGTGGTCTTGATTTTGAAGAACAAAATCAACAATACAACATGTGTGAACACTGATTTATAGTGATATGTAGAAATGCTACATGAAGAGCCTTTCACAGGTGAGTGTTTGCTCTATCAGTGTACCTGTTACCATTGAACCTCTTGTCTATCTGAACCTCCTGTGCGTTGTGCACACTGTTTGCTGTTGCGGCTCACCAGCATCCTGCAGCACCAAACAGTGCAACGGTGTGAACTTCTGATACGAGAGCAGCCACAGAGAGGTAACTCTCAGCACAGGAAGCGACGCGTCACACTCCCCCCACTCAGCCATTAGGGAGGCAACTTGGCGAGAAATTGAATTTTGTGTCGTTATCTGGTGGATGCAAAGCGGCTGGTATAGTGGCTGCGAAATAAAGAAAGTAGACAAACAGCGGAGGTTAGAAGGAAGAACAAACAACCAAATGGGGGGAGCACATGCTTTTATCCTTTTCATTCATTTTAATTCTTATTTTATTGTCAGCATTATTATCAATTAATTCATTTATTTTTATGATGTGTTTCTCTCCTTCCAGTTGTATTATGTTCATGAAATTCATATTGATTGGTTTGATTTAATTTGTACCCTACCTTTTTATTTATTAGCATGCCTTTCCCCAATGGTATGTAATTCATCTTGTATCATTGTGTGACCTGCTTTCAGTGGTGGGGAGGATGAGGGAGGTCAGTGATAGAATAGGCGAGAGAAAGACCTGTGAATATTATGAATTTGAATGTATACACGGGTGGATTGCTGTGGGGATTTGGGGGTGAGTGAGGGGTATGCAAGGGTTTGGAGGGTATACGTGTGTGTGTTTTGTACTTTATATCTTTTATTAGTTTTGATATTATTTGTAGCTTTTTGTGTGTGTTTTTGTTTTTGTTGTCTGTCCTTTTATCTTTTTTTTTCTTTATTTGTTATTTACCTTGGTTATATATCACTATGGTGCCTCACATCTTGAAAAATAAAGTTATTAAAAAAAGAAGGGGAGATAGAGGGAGGGAAGTGGGGAAGAGTAGGCGGAGATAAAGCGTAGATGTGTGTGTTGCAGACAGATAAAAACACAAGCAGAGAGATAGAAGAAGAAGAGGAAACTGTGGAGCTCAGCCTCATTGGCATGATGGGGAGTGTGTGGCAGATTAGCATGGAGTCTAACTTCAGTTAATTATGTGCATACTGTTAATTCTGCATGGTTGGCTGTGTGTCTGTGTCTCTCGGTGCCACGTCTGGGTGTGTGTGTGTGCATGTATGTGTGTGTGTGTCTCTCATAATGAAAGTGATGGCTGGACCTTTGACTCCTCAGCAACGCTTTAAATGAACCACAAAAGTCCCGCATCAGCATTTGGTGAGCGCAAAGAGACTGTGTGTGCACGTTTGCGTCAGTAAGAGAATGTGTATGTGTCTGAGAATCTGTGTGTGGACAGTTTGTGCACAGGGACTTGGTGCATTAACCTAAAACAGAAAGCGAGTTCTCCCAGGAAGGTTGTCCTCTAATTGACTGGATTCTGTGTGAGCAGCACTTTTTAAACACCTTTTGTTGCCCATTTTGCAGTGATTAAACAGGCATTCCTTTTAATTGGCTGATCTTAGTAGGACCTGCTTTACTCAGCAGAGAAGAAGAAGAGGCATGAGATGAAGAGGAGAATACTGGAGCCCACATGGGCACCAAGCTCAAAAAGCTTGATTAATGGATTACTGTAAATTCTCAAATAAAAGCTGTATTGAGATAATGGCCAGGTCTCAAATATTAGCTGCAGGCTGTGTGGTGTACTGACCAGGGGTGTTTCTAGGATTTGAGGACATTTGGGGCTTAGCCCAGACCTCTATAGCGGGGTCGGGGGGGAATCCCCCGCTTATTTTTGATAAATAAGCTCTTTTTTTTATGCAATCCAGCACCTTATTTATATTCAACGGACATGTCTTAATCATTGAAATATTGAAATGTGTACCTCAAATGTGTACCTTACTTTCCAGATTATGAATTGTGATGTCAAAAATATTTGTAGTTGCTAGTAATTAGTACACACACACAGACACACACACACAGACACACACACACACACACACACACAGATACAGATACAGTTGATGCAGTGTAGTGCTGCACTGTTCACCTCTCCATCATCTGCTGCTATCTGTCTGTCTGTCTTTCTCTCCAGTGTTTCCCCTAGGATTTTTTTCAGACGGGGGTGGGAAGCCCCCCAAAACTACTAGTTTTGTCGCGGGCCAAGTGTGTCACGGATACAGATATGTTGTGTCGTCAGTGTTGTCACAGATGTGCGCAGTGAAATGAAATGAGTGCACATAAATTGTAACTGTAAATAAATATTGTTGATATTTATTTACAACACATAAATAAATGTGTGTGTATATATATATATATATATATATATATATATATATATATATATATATATATATATATATATATATATATTTACAGAACAGGAATTCATCTAGATACAGGTTTAAGTCAGACTTTACCAGTTTTTTTCTGCGTCCAGCTTTGAATGTATTTCTGTCTCTCCATCACTTGACCCCTGGGCTGCTTTTATGTGTTTCTCTTTCCTCCTTAAACTGTTTCTTTAAATCTTGAATCAGTTGCACCTTCTTGTTCTTTATTTTCTCCTTGTTTTTCTTTCAACACCATTAACGTTGCATCCTGCAATTCTTCCTCACTTTCTGTCTCTTTTCTCCAGATTCCTTCACTCACTCTGAACATGTATGTAAGTCTGAGTGAGCATGAAACAGAACTTTAACTTGTATGGTGTTAATTACAGTAATTGTGGACAAATGACACACAGTGGGAATACATTAGCAGTCAAGATATCCAAACTATCAGCTGCATTAACATTACTGTAATGTGAAGTATCAGATAAACTGGACGGTTACAACAACACTAATGTCAATTTAACAAACTTTAGTGTCACTGAAGAGCTTTTCTAGCTACTTACTTTGTTGTATTTTGTCTGACATTATTATTTGATGCCGCACATCATATATGATCCTCTGAACTCTGATTCATTTGTCTCTCTCATGAAAGTGGCTCCAGTCTGCCTGTTAGCTTCAGCATGGAGGGTTTGTTTGTTTTAAACACCTGAGTAGCAGGAGCTGGTGGTGGTTTGTTGGTCCATGTTAACAGTCTTTGGGTCTTATACAAAGATACGATGTTCAAACAGAAAACAAAACGAGTGCTCCTACAAGCTACAGCAAAAACTGCAGCAGGAAGCTGGTCTGAGCTGTAAAGTGATGAAAGTCTGTATAAGTTACAATATTTATGAATTTGAGAGGTGGCTAAATGGCGTCACACACATTATGTTTTTTGTCGAGCTTCACATAGGCTTAAATGTAACATTATATTTGGGGCTACACTCAAAATGTTCGGGGCTTAAGCCCCAACAAAATTACCTGGTGAGGCCGATGCTACTGACAAATAAAAGTCTGTCCCAAATAAAGATCACCTGCAGCTATAATGGCTCACATGGTAAATTCCCACATACACATCATTATTAACATCATTACTACAAAATAGTCATGTCCTTCTCACCTCTGTTTCTCTTTTTAACAGAAATACTGTTTTCACACACTGTTTTAATTAACTCCAACTGATTTAAGGCACTGTTAATGAATTTGTAAATCTCCTGTAGAGATTTCACATTAAAAGGCTTCCAGTTAAGGCTAGAGATTATGTCCTCTGAACCACTGGGTTTTCAAACTGACAGAGGAAGAGTGGAGTTTACATTAATAGCAGCAACATATTCTCATAATAACATAAAATATCTCTTACGTGTTTTACACCGTGCTTCAGCAAAGCATCTCTCACTCCCAGTCAGTCAGCCCCCCCTGCTTTATGTATGCATGCTCGCTCACACAAAAACACACACACAAACACACAGAGGCTCCTGCTGCGCTGTTGCCGCTGGCCGGTAGTGGTGCACGGGTCAGGGTTTTTTAATACCCACACCAACCTGATCGTTATGAGAGCCAATCTGCACCGCCCAAAATATGCGTTAATCAACCAGACCCGCAAACCAGCAACTGTGTGCTAAACACAGCAAAGCACTGTGGCTGAGGAGAAACGCGCTGCAATTTTGTTTTGAAACGTGCGGTGGTCGACGGAGGTAGCAAGTCGTCTCAGCCCCCCAGAAAACAAAGGTACTGGTGGGTTGGCTGGAGCTGGAGAGCTGGAGAGCTAATATCTGCAGGGTGTTTCTAGTCGGATAAGTTAGCACAGTTTTTGTTGTGGTGGGTGCCGGTCGTTTGTTGACATTAGCAGGAAAGAGGCAAGGCACTTCGGAGCACACAAAAATGCCATATCCATTGGATTTTCACAGAAAAACCACAGTCTGAGTCTTTCACGTAGAAATCATTTCATTTTGTTTATTTCTATCGTTGCTGACTAACTGATGAAAAATCATACTGCATCTGTCTTTGGCTGTATTTGTGGTGATGTGTGTTCATGTCATGGTGCTCTGAACTGTCCAGACATTTCCTGAAGAAAAGCTTTCTTTTTTCAGTGTTTGGCACAACTGTTTCAGAGCTATGAGAGCAGTCATGTGACTGGCTGAGAGAGTATTTAATAAGCGCCCGCTGATCTATATTCACCTTCACTCAGCCCTTTTGCACTTTACACTGCTGCACATACATGTACCAAAATAGCAGGTGCACATGGAAACGCCCACACTGTCCGTACACTTAAGACCTACTGCCTTGTGCTTGTTGTTGATTTTGCACAAAAATAGGGCCCTAAGTGCGTCAAATGTAAACTTAAAGATTATAAGCCATTGGTTAACAGATACAATACTTAAGAGATAAAACTGGGTCTGCATATTGTGACAAAGTTTAGTATATCAACCCAATTATATATGTTACGCTGACAACTGTGTTTCCACCAAGAACAAACTGATTAAGGTGCCACAGCACTCAAGCCAGCAGTACAAGATAAAGTATGCCTCACATTCAAACTCATTCCACATTCAAACGGCTTGCAAGAAAAAGGCGAAATGAGCGCAGCACTGCTCTGTGTCTCTGATACCTATCGATAAGTGATCATATAAAAACATATAAAAAGCTTAATTGATATTTATTGGTTACTGTTCTCTGAGTGAGCGAAAGAAATATACTTTCTGTCACTCCATAGTGAATACTGGTTTGAGCCCCCCTAATGAGAATGGTATGGATGTTTTTAAAATGTTAGTCAATGGAGTGCAAGGATGATTTCCTCCTTTGCTCCTATCACAATTACTACAGCCACTAGAGGGCTTCTGTCACTTGAACATAAACATTGCACTTGCTGAAACGACTGATTTCATCATTTTTTTTTTTTATTATTGGAGAATAGTCTCGAAATTTGCTATGTTAATGTTAACTCAATGTTGGTATTGGACATTTCTCAAAGTCTGAAGCTCCTTCCACCTTTCAGATTTTGCACAGATGTTCCCTGTGTGTACCACTTTTTAACTGTAATATCTGCTGTTTAAAAACGTCTACACTGCTCTGAATCTGCGGCCACTCAACTGGTCTCAGTCTGTTGAGCTAGTGACATTTAACCCACAAAGGTTACCCAGTGGTACCAGCAGCCCTGTCAAATTACAGACATTCATTAGATTCCATTTCAGAATGAAATACATTGTGTAATGGAGCTTTAATTTTACCTCTACTTTGATATTTTATATAATAATCCCAAAACGAATGTATTTTGCTCTTATTTAGTGTATATAAAGACAGATAAGGCTAATGCTGTGAATGGTGTCACCATTTCATTATAGAGGAGATTGGGGTGGGTGAGATATCAAGGCTGCTAAAATGCCACTTTGATGGGTGTGAAATGAGCACTGAACCCTGACCACTATCGCCAGAGAGGGACTAGGCTGTGTGTAAGTGTGTGTGAGTGAGAAAGAGACTGAGTGAGGCAGAAGCACTTTTTCCAATGATTTAGCACAGTCAACTGAGCTGCCTCTTCCTTTTCATTTTAACACATGGACCTGGGTTTCAAACCACTAACTTCTCGGATACAAGGCAACTCTCTAACCTCCAGGCTGTCATTGGCCATTTGATGCTTAGAAAGACAGTGTGTGATTAAAGGTTAATTCAGTAGAATGCTTCATGTGGAAATGTTTTTTATAGCTCAGTATTCCACATACATGCATCCAAAATTGCAGTCTAATTTGGCCCTTATTGACATTAATGAAAGAGTTATGTTTTATTTCATGTTTCAAAATCAGATTAGCATTGATTTAGTGTCTTTTGAGCATAACGCATGGTGAGGAGAAGCTGCTTAATTCAGATGCGATAGTTAATATTTCACAGTGAGTGACAGAAATGTCAAATTATAAGCATAATGTATGCCAAACACCACAGGCACAATCCCTCATAGTGCTCTGATAGATCTGCCTTCACCTGTTTATTACTGCTGTCCAATATGGACATTTTAGACATGCATGCAGGAGTTTACACATGCACTGTTTGCATTGTCTTCGATCCGTTTTGGGTTATGCATGCATGACCAGCTTCTTATGATAAATAATTACCGACAGCACATGAATTCAAAATTGCATTGTGAAAAAAAGCTGTCTGTGGCATCATGTTTGTGTGCATGAACCTCTGAGCATGGGTTACTAAATTATCTGAATGATTGTCCCAACAAGAATATTTTAAATAATTAAACAAAAGGTTTAAAGGACAGGTTCACAATTTTTTAAGTGTGTCTTAAAACAGCAGTCAGGTGTCCATATGAACAGTGAAAGAGGTTTTTCTCACTGTAATCATTCCTCCTGTCCATACTGGCTATTAAAAGATCCCCTTCAAATGTGCTTTCAATAGAAGTGATGGGGGCCAAAATCCACAGTGTGTCCACACAGTCTTTTAGTGCAAAAATGCATTTAAAAGTGTGTCTGAAGCTTATATGAGGCTTCAGCAGTCTGAGTTAGTCATATCAAGTGGATATCTGCCACATTTACAGTCTTTTTAGTATCAAATTCCCTCTTTGTGTTTCCTCAGACAGTGTTTCCCTGTTGAGCTGTGGTGGAAGTAAAGTAACAAAAAGAGGGACTTTGGCACTAAAAAGACTGTAACATTGAAAGATTTCTACTTGATTTGACTCTTTTGGACACTGAAGCTTCATATTAGCTTCAGATAAACTTTTAAAAACATTTTTGTACAGAAGGAGGACTGTGGATTTTGTCCCCCATCACTTACATTGTAAGTGCATTATGAAGGGATCTTCTAATGGTCAGTATGAACAGGAGGAATGATTATGGCAAGACAAATCTCTTTCAATGTTGATTTGGGCTCCTGACTATTGTATTAAGACAGACTTGAAAAATTGTCAACCCGTCTTACCTTCCTCTTGTGTTAGGGTCGGCACCGACCCATTTTAGTTTTTAAATGCATAAAAGAATCACTTAAAATTTGTTTATTGCATCAAGGCTTTTTGACTTTGTCAGGAACCTTGATTTCAACAAAATTAAACTTTTTTTTTTCACTACATTATAAAATGCTTTGTGGTGTTAGGGTCGGTTTCGACTTGGTTATAAAAATAAGATTATAAAGCAATAATTAGAGCCAAAATTGAAATCATAAGTGCACTGTCAGCCAACACACTGACAGCCACCTCCTCTCCCAATCATGTGAGCTTCAGGGGATGCTCATTTGTCCGGTATAGCTGCGAAAAACCAAAACAAACAAAGACGGGGATGTCCAGACGTGAGGTCACTTCACTCATTTGACTTGCAGAGGGCACATCTCTAATTTGTAGCATACAAAAATGAAAAGAAGATTTACGGTGAGCCAAGTTCTAGATAACATTTTTGGAGAAAATGAGGGAGAAGACACAGATCAGCATAGCGATGCAGAGGAGCAAGTTTCTGAGGAAGAGGACAATGTGGAGTACCAGCCAGAAGACACAGACACATCTGAGTCTGATGAGGAGGTCACTGGTGCTGAGGCTGCTCCTGCTGATCACCTAATTCATTGAAAGTCTCTAATGACTGTTATGTGTCCATAGTTGTGCCAGATTACATTTAACATTCTGTTAGAATTATCCCTGGAAACAGGATCCATACGTCTCATTGCTTTCTGTACACAGGTGGCCGGTCCAAGTAGTCTCACTTGTAGGTCTGCATGTCTCTCACTCACACAAGCTCACACACACACACACACACACACACACAGTCGTGTTTCCATCACTTTAGAGGACATTACATTGACTTACATTCAGTCCCTGGAGACTTATCCTAACCTTAACCATAACCACCACATGCCTAACCCTAACCCTAACTCTAACCTTAACATAACCTTAAACTAACCTTAACTTTAAACCAAGTCTTCACCCTAAAATTAATGATTTACGTTATGGGGACTTAGCTTTTTGTCCCCATAAGGGAGGTGAGTCCCCACAACATGACTGTGTAAACACACACACACAAGACTTTTATTCTGATTTAGCTTTCTAATAGTTTTGGAAGTAGTAATTGATTTCTATTGGTTTGATTTGTTTGATTGGTTGTTGTTTGTTTGAACATACAAATCAATATTTTGTGTTATGACCTGTTCTGTGTTTCAATGTGTTTACATTAAAGTTCTATAGCTGACAAAAATATATATTTTTGCATTTTCTTGAAGAAAATATATATGGGTCGAAACTGACCCATAATAGATGTTACTATAGTTATTAATTTGAAAATGAAAAAATAAATCAAGCAAATTCATTCCAGAGATGTGTTCTATACCCCTCAGTAATATTCAGGTAACACAACAACCTTTTATTTATTTATATGATTCTTTTGAGGTTCATTTTTTCTTTTTTTTTAATTGAAATCGAGAGGTATACTGATAAAAAAAAGGCCCAGAGACCCACACCAAAAATATTAAACCCAACATTTTCATGGATAAGGAAGCCTAACAAGGTAACCAAGAGATGACAAAAAAATTGGATGATAGGTTATTGTTTTTAGTGTATTTTAAAGCTGATTTAAGACACGGGTTTAAACTGACCCATTAACACCGGGGATGGTAACAGAAAGATAACACAGGAGGAAGGTTAAACATAAAACATCAGTTTAGTTAAACTGGGCTTTGTTGTACAGTTATAAGTTAAATAAGTAGAACTCTTTGTATGATTTAAAGCAGATATTCATACCAGTGTGTAACAAGCATAACAGAAATGATCACTGAAAATGGGGTCAAAGTAAATCAGCTACAACTCCTACATTTTGTAATCATTATTAGCCCCACATGTTTTATGTCATCTCTAAATTTTAAAGTGCGTGTGAGGTAGAGTTTCAGTTTGATCCATTCACCTCAAAAATACAGCGTTTTTGAATATGCAACCACTACAACTGTCACTTTAAAGCAGAATTAATTGAAATTTCAGGCCACTTGAGGGCAGTGTAGCAAGCTGTAAACACACCAGTGACACATTGTCACCTTATAAAGTTAATGTAGCAGTTGTGTAGCAAGCTTGCAGTGCCTTATTTACACATCCAGCAGACACAGAGCAACATTAGCATTAATTTGGAGTCATGTTTGTGTTCACCTGATGAATTTGAATCCAATATTCTCTCTCTTTTTATTTCTGTTTTGGTCTCCACTGACTCCTGAGAAAAATATCTGGCTGTTAAACTGATAAATGCTCTACTATGTTCACTAGCTAGTCTCTAACTGTGTCTGTCTGTTGTTGGTGTGAGCAGGTAGTGTACAGTGGGTTTATCTTTGTCACTAAAAAAAAGCTGCCTGCTGCTGCTGGAAACAAGGTTGATGAGACTAAACCAAACAGTAAAGTTGTGGACAATAAAATGAAAACAATGAGCTGAAAAACCCTAAAATGCTCTGTATAGCTGAGGGGAACTTCAGAGTTAGGTGATAATTATCTGTAAAAGCATCAGCTTTCACAGTTACACATAATCATTTGATCCATGGTTAAGATAAAAAATAATGATTAGTGCAGCTTTAAGGAGTCAAACTGTGCCGTCACATTAATGATAAAGTGGTTGAACCCTGGTTAAATTTAAGGTCAAGGGGCCAACTGTCTGTCAGGCTGAAGGGATAATACTTTCAGTCACTGAACTCTTCAATGATTGAAAGCACCAGAATGCATGCTCTTGTCCATTACAACATAAAACACACTCAGCATAACAAGACAACAAAGACACACCTATCTGCTAATGCTCACAGGCACGTGTACACACACACACACACTGTAAGATGCTGATAATTGGTTCTTTGGGAGGTACAGGGAGGAGATGAGATGAGAAATTAATGTGGGCGGCTCCTGCATTCACTTTGATTTTTAAGTCAGCTCTAATTTGGTCAGGCTATGTTGTAAATACTGGACACTGTGCCAGTGAGTCTCAGTTTCTGTGTGTGTGTGTGTGTGTGTGTGTGTGTGTGTGTGTGTACGTGTGTGTTTCAACACAAGGGCAAATTACAACATTTGACATGAAAATGGATATGGATCCAGCTCATGTATCACTTACAAAATACAATATTTATTTCACGCTAAGTTTATCATGCACAACTTTTCCTATGTCGCTGATCTAATTTTCAAGAATGGGAATAAGCCATCTAATTAATCTCCTCTGGCTTTTAAAACTGCATTAATTGGTCCACAATGTTCCGACAGCATTTGTTTACTTCTTACCAATTGGCAAGTTTTTCCAGTGCGGCAGAACACATATTTTATGCCATGGAAACTATTTATTTCTTATCCAAATCTCTTCTGATGTCTAAAAACATCTACATTGTATTGTTTGAACCACAACCATAGCTAGATTTTCTAACAAATCCATTTTAAAATCTTTATCTCCCACACACAGCCAAACACAAATGGACATAACATTCATGTAGGTTCTAAATTATCTCCGCTGCTGGCAGTCATGTTGGCCATGTTGGAATGTAAAATGTCACTGCATGAGATTATATCAGCTGCAGCTAATTAACATTAATTTGAAGGGTAACTTGTTAGAGGGCCAACGTAGTCTGGTTAATATGCTCTCTTTCCACAAGCAGGTTTCTGTAAAAAGATCCTTTGTTAGAGACAATAAGACCACTCTAGATTCAGGAGTGGACTGTGTGTTTTTGTATCTTAAACCTGCAGTGCAGAACTTTTACATATAAATGAATGTCCGTTACATTCAAACCCTTACCAAACTAGTTCACACAATGCTGATTAAGCCTATCACCGCCAGGTGAATCTCTCTGTATTTCACAGTATACAGAGTTTTTAAATCTGGTGTCGGTGGCGACATTCCTGTGCTGGCCAGATGAATGCATATTGCACATGTTCTATGGGCAGAGCATGCACACCAGAGACTTCCACCGGCCAAACAGATAACTTCCGGTTAGCTCTCTGCTAATTTGAATGGGGAAAAAATAATTTAATTGTGGGGCTCTTCTTTCCAAATGTTATTGGACCAAATGGATCAAATTCTGATAGTGAAACGAGTCATTTCTCAGGGGGTTGTGTGATGCTCAAAACAATATAATATATAATTTATAAATGTTACTGTAACAACTGGAAATAGCTTAATATGCATTAATAGTGTATATAGGCCCACTGTGATTCTGATTTATTTTCATGAATAAAAATGTTTTGAAAACATCCCCCTTTGTTTTTTTTAATAAATCGCTCCCTGTATCTGTCTATCTATCTATCTATCTATCTATTTATGCTATAGCAGACACAGCCGATGACAGTATTTTTGTAGAAATACAGTAGGGACA
This sequence comes from Scomberomorus guttatus, assembly GCA_038419695.1. Taxonomy (NCBI): domain Eukaryota; kingdom Metazoa; phylum Chordata; class Actinopteri; order Scombriformes; family Scombridae; genus Scomberomorus; species Scomberomorus guttatus. Next base: position 31,799,358 of record CM076452.1, read on the forward strand.
GTATAAATATAACAATAAAAGCGAAAAAAAACATTTTTCTGGTTTGGATTTAATTTCTATTCCAATTGCTGATTTGAATACGGAAAAGGGAAAAGCATGTGGATTTCCTTTTTTTTTAAAAATTCACACACACATGCATTGTTTGTTTATCCTGTTCTCAAACAAGTTGAACACAGCTTTGGACGGAGGATAGACGGACCCCAAATGAAGGCGTACAGTGCCTTTCCTTCCTGTTAAAAAGACAGACAGTGCATCCATCCAATCAGCAATGATCCTTGTCGATAGCAGGTACCTACCTTTTCCGGTAGAAGTTAATGTCGTTGTGTTTTCTGCTTTTGTGGTTGTGATTTCCGATCTGTTACCGTGTTTTCTCTTTTGTTAATTTGATTTGCAATTTGCCGTTGTGTTTTGTTATTTTCTGTTGTGTTTTGTGATTTGTTGTTGTGTTGGAGAAAAATATTTACTGAGGTAATAAATCAAGTGAGAAGTAAGGTCATTTCCCATTGACTTCCATACAATCAGACTTATTTTTGGAGCCAGTGGAGTCACCCCCTGCTGGCCATTAGACAGTTTAAGGCACTTCCACATTAGCTTCACTTTTCAGACCAGGAGCTACCTGCTTGGTTGGCACCTTTGACAAAGTGCACTTAGTAAGAAAAAAAACAGTGGAACTTGCCTATAGTAGTGGTCTATGTAAGTGACCATGACTGTCAGGGGACTGGATATAAGGCTTGAAGGCAAGCATGAGGATGGGCCCTGCTGGTCAATCAAAGGCTAAATGGGGCGCTTAGATCCCGCCCTCTCAGGCAACCCCAGGCATGAATAGAAATATAAGTATTCAGATTTTCTGTTTTTTGTTTTTCCATTTTTCTATCCAATGGTTCAGAGATAGAAAATGTAAAAAATATATATATTTCAAAATCTTAATTATACATTTGCCTAATATCTATTTTTTATATTGAAAACTGAACTTATTATCATTACACAGACTAGGTTGGAGTGGATGGTTGGGTGAACACATTGTCTGACTTAGACATCAGAGACCACTGTCTGCATCGAGTCTCTTACCAAAATCAACCCAACCAAACCTTAACCATAGGAGCAGTCATATGGATCATTTTGGAAGGCAACGGCAAACAATCTGTTAGGTCATTTATGAATGAATGGTATTAAGATGAAATCAGGCAGGTTCACATCAATTATATCAGAAGTAGACAACAATGAACAATTTGGTTTCCTAACATCAGGTCCAGTCACACTAATCTAACTGTAATCTTGTGATTTCCTCTGTTTTCCTGTTCTGAGCTGCACAGTAAGTTCAAACAGTACATTGAGCTGTGGCTTTTTAAATAGCACTGTGTTGGAGTTCATCTTGTTTGATTTTGGCCTACGGCTGGATATGGCAGCAGAGCATCTGAACCGCACATCTCCATCTCTATCAAAGGGAAAACATCACAAAAAGCAAACAAAACCTCCGTTATTTGATTTGTGAGTCAAATGGAGTGAGCTGCAGTGATTCACTGCCGCCTCAGCGGCTCACTGCAAGGTGATTCAAAGAGCATAAGAGAGTCCAGACAAGGCTCTACAATCCAGATCTTCCTTCCACTCCCGACTCAGTGTTAGAGGTTTGTCAGCCTTGACCTAAATTAGACCCCCCTCTCCTCATCCCCTCCTCCCGCCCTCCATCTCCCTCTCTGATTTCATCTCAGGGTCTGCTGGGTTTTGTCTCTCTGAGAGGAGGAGCGGTTTGGGAAAAAGCTGTCGGTTCCAGGCTATCGTGCCACGAAGGGTAAGGAGGGGAATATGAGCTAATGAAGTCAGTCCTGAGTGGGAACAGCAGTGCCCTTTTTTTCCCAAGCTCCACTTCCACTTGTTAACATGACATGTTAGACCTCTGTAACGGCTCTTGTCTCTCCTCTCGTCGTCTCTCCATTTTGGTTTTCATTATCAATCAGTCTTCATTCACTGCCTCCCATTTTCTCCTTTACCCTTGTTGGCTGTCTGTGTTATTTTGCTCTCTCCTTCCTTTCCTCAAACCCTTCCTGTCATCCCATATATACGTTTATCCTCGTTAATATGGGAACTGAAAAGGGCCCGAAGGTGACACTGTGACAGGTAAATCAAGCTCTTGTTTTTGGCATCACTCACACCCGTCAGGGATTTAACATGATTTCAGAAGCCATTTGCATTCCATTTATGGCTATCGAAAGTTATCAATCTGCCCTGCTTCCCTCGGCATTGTTGACTGACTACTGAAAGTCAGCGTTGCAAAGAAAAGAGCAGGAGGGAAAATGAGCAATAGCATTCAGATTTGAACAGATGAGGTGGAGGAGGGAATAGCCAGTGTCTGAAGTGCACATTGTGTACATATGCAAATTCAGCGTATTTAAGCCACTTTTATTGATGTATGACACCTCTGTAGGCTCATTCATGGAAATACAACAAATTATGTTAATGTACACTAACAACTTTAATAGATACCCAGGTAAGTGTAGGCTGTTAAATGACTTGTTATAGTTGGGGGGAAATCATGGTATCAATTAAATATTGAAAACATATCCCATAGATCTGTACTTGACCTTAAGGGATAGGTTCAAAATTATTTATGTCTTTATATAAAACTCACATGCCAACATCACAGGTCACTATAATCATCCTTCCTGTCCATACTAGAATTATAGTTGACACAAAGGGTGAATGGGAGTCCCGCCATAGAGGTCTAGGATGTAGGTTTTGAATTATAGTTCAGCGTCAGATTTCATTTGCAGGTAGCAACACCATTAGATAAATGTATTGTACAGCATGTGATCAGTGCAATGCATATCAGCTTCTAACATTTCCAGCAATGCAGTGCAATAAATTTCAGCTTTCAGCAATCATGTGCATTTTCTACAGGGAATGCACTTTCTAGTTTACTTTGGGAGAGCGATGCCGTGCTATCCATGTTCTTATATAACATTCAGGTAACTTATGTCATGTCTTATCTCATTTCTGAATAGGCGACTACTCTAGTGCAGTCACTGTGTTTATGTTCTTTCATTCACTGTGATGGAGGGACAGAAGGTTTGCAGTCAAGATGGTTTTGCTAGATGTTTCTGGAAAAAAACAGCAGATTTCTGAGAAAAACACAAGTAGCCCAAGCTGACCATTCACGGTCCTCAAGTTGTATTTCTGTAAACAGTGTAGTTCTGACATGTAATTACATTTTTGAGTAGTCACACATCAGCCACTGTGTAGCTGTAACTATGAATCCAGCTTTAGTGCAACTACACTGTAAGAAATAGGGGTGGAAATGAATGTTCAGCCGAAGCTTACATGAGGCTTCATCAGTCCGAGTTGTGTTGCCCAGAAAGTGTTTACTTGCTGAGCTGTGGCAGAGGGATACTTTCTGGTAGTCGCATGGACAGTGTTATGTTCCCAGTAGCTTACAGTGCACTTCACAGGCAGTACAGACATGAAGAATGATTGCAACTTTTGGTAGCCACAAATGATTACAGACACCAATAATGCTTTTAACAAACATACGTGCATGTGAGTATTGTGTTATAAGACAGACTTGAAAAAATCTTCTTAACCATGTAACATTTTCATGGGCAGTGAACAGTTTGAACAGCTATCCTCATTATGTTGATAGCTAATCTGAAGTAATTAGGTATATAAGAATCCCAACAATGTTACACATATGTTGCAGCCTCTGTTGTTCAGCCATGAGCTGTACTGGCCATCCAATTCCCCTGCATTAATCACTACCTGCATGAGTTCAAGGAAATAGAGTTTAATAAATACTAGATCATACTCTACAAAGAAAGTTCTACGCTTATTCCAAAGTAGGTCAATTTGCCTGACATACTTAATCATATCATCTCTGTGATCTAAATGTGTGATTTTAATTTTTTATGTCCTAGATAATGTGCCTTAGTGCCGTCCTTCTCTGCCCTGTTCTGTCCTCAAGACCAAAAACCATTTTTCCTGTTTTCTTGCTTTGCCAACTGGTTTGTCCTTGATTAGCCGATCCTTCCCCTGTACAGCTGTAAAACTCTGATGAATCTCTTCGTTTTAGGAGCCTCTTAAACAAGCCTGGCCTCCAGAGGAGATCCTTAACAGACTCTTCCTCAATTACACGATGGGGATAGAGTTAGAAAGCAAACCATTAAAACCAGTCAGGCAGTAGCAGGCCGGGCAGAACGACTTGTTAGGAGACAGTGTTGTAATGAGGAGCGTTTAAGGCTTAGGCGAGGATGCCTTTAAAAAAGAAGACCAGAGGCGAGAGAGACTGTTAAAAGGATCTTAACTGGGTGTCGAGGCCTCTCTCTCTTCTTTTTATACACACACACACCAAAATTGTCCTTTGTGCTTTTAGAGGGTGCAGACAAGCCTGAACAGCTTCATTTAGCTGTGTGCTGTACTGATTACTAGCTTGTCTCCTCGCTACCTATTAGAGAGTAGGGGAGAGGCGAAAAGGGAGGAGGATGCACATTCAGCATAAAGTCTTTCATATTATGTACTCCTTATTTAAAGGACTCTGTCAGTGTTTTTGTATGCATTAGCAAATATTCACTGTTTGAGTTGATCAGCTGCTCAGTATTTATGGTTTAAATAACACCATCAGAACAAGTCAAGGTAGGCCCTTATCATTTGTTTTGTGATGTGATTTAGTGGTGCATACTGTATTACTCTTGGGGCCATTCAGCCAAAACAAGCTCCAAAACAGGTACACAGGCCATGGTCAGGATTTTAGGAATACTGATCCTATGTTGAAATCCCCCCAGTGCAACCCCACACCCTAAACAAGATTTTGAATATCCACCTAAAAATGAAAATTTCAGATTTTTGCTCTCATTTTATTAATTCATTTCAACAAATCAATGATCAATCTGTAAATTTTTTCTCCCTACAATTTTTAAACATTATTCCAAAGCCCTCTCCACACTGCCAGGGTACAATTCTGGAGAGGAAACAAAATCTCTATTCATTCACATAAAAATATTTTAGAATTATTTAGATTAGATTAAAAAAAAATCTACAGGACTCTCCAAAACCTGGTATATAATCTGGTATAATATATGAATAAGGGCATGGTCATACCAGCAACCATAAAAGTGAAATTTCTCATCTGAATCAATTCATTTCAATGGGATAGTTGTGATCTGTGAATTTGCTCACATAAGCGAAGTAAATCCACATACAGCTTCAAGTCCAACTTTGGCACACACATTTTTATCTTTGACCTGTTAAAAACTGTCTCAACAGTGTTGACCTTCAGGAAACAGACAGTCCAAAAAGGAGGAAGCTGTCATATTATCTGTATCACACCATCTGATTTTACCTAGCATTTTACCAGCTATCTAGTGTGTTACTGGCTATCTAGCATGTTACCAGTTGTGTCTGTAGTATGTGCCAAATGTGTTTACAGTTGTTCCACATGGCTTCATACAGCATATATTTTTATAATAATGACGGCAGTGACACTACATGAGCATGGGTTACCAAGGTAACCAGGGCAATTTGGCTAAACCGGCGAGCACAGAATTATTGTTCCGCACATTGGACTACATGGATTATTAAACTTTGTTGACAGTAAATGTTTGGGTCACGGAGCATATCGAACCGAGGAAAGTCGCGTACCAAACATGAAATACAGTGTATATATTTCACCATCAACCTACTTTCAAAACATTAAAGTAATTTTGTAGAAGTGCTATACAAATAAAGTTTTATTATTATTAGCATGCTTTCCTTGCCTCTGTGGATGCATTTTTTATAACATTTAAATAAAACTACAAGCCATTTAACCACTTTTTAAGAAATGTGAAAATTATGAAATAGTTACCTAACTGAACCAGGCAGATAAACACGTCAAAAAAGCTACATAAAATGACCTCTGTATCTTCAGTGGTAGCTGCAGCCCTGTACACAGGTGTCATTCAAGACCTCCATGGTGTCACTCTGTGTTTTGAAGAGCAAGGAAATGAATAAAAGTGAAGAGGCATTATGACAAAACAGAAACCGCCAGGTGCTGTTGCTAAACACTGATTTTGTTTGTTTACGGTTGTTATACTAATGTGTCACATTGATATGGCAAGGATTTACTGATGTTAAAAAGGATCATTTTAAAGTTTCATCTAATCTCAGGGCAGGAGGAGACGTGAGAGGGCGGGAGGAGATGTGGGAAAGAGGAAAAGAAGCCATTGTGTATGACCTCCTAAGCGTTCATGTCAGGTGAAAGGAGTCTTCTTAGGTAAGTCGATGGAAAAACAGCCTTGAGCTATGATTCTGTCATGGCTGGGAATTCAACATCACTGCTCTCATGGAGAAAATGATCCATTCAAGCATTCAGTAACAGGGTCACTTCAGATAAAGATGCAGGGGATGGGGATTTGAGTGCACACGTGTGCAAACAGTGACACACATGCACAAATAACACTCAAGCAACAAAAGGGAGGAAGACAGACGCATTTCAGCTCAACCCTGTGCAGATTTATTCTGACCCTTACCTCTTCCACTTCTGCCCTAAACAAGATCATATCATTTTTGTTTTTTTAACCAAATTCCACTGAAAAACATTTTTGAAAGTATCATATTGGGTAAACCAGATTTTTACACTAATTTCCATGCTTTCCAATGCATCCAAAAATTTTGCTTACTGTGAATAAGGTTGTTTTGTGATGAGCTGAAAAAACTCCACAAAAAACAAAAAACAAAAAACAAAAAACAAAAAACAAAAAACAAAAAACAAAAAACAAAAAACAAAAAAACAGCAACAAACACTTCCAACAAAATGGGGGAACCCACAAATAAGCTACCTATTATTATTATTATTATATTTTTTGTCTTTACTAAAAACAATGAATGGGACCTACTTGTAAAAAAATCGCACCTACATTTTACATGTTTACATTTTACCCAAAATACATAAATACATACCTGCCTCTCAATACATCAATTATGTCATTAAACCATACAAGACATCACACATGTCCTTACCAGGATTGATAAAATTAAAAACATTGGTGATGCATTCATGGTCATCATGCAGCATCAACCATGAGGAAGGTCTTGAAGCAGTGAACCACTTTTTACAATCCAGAACAGATGAAAATCCACCTAATGACTTGATGTTAACAACAATGTATTTGTGCTTCAGGACAAAGTGTTCAGGCAGAAAAGTGGTACTACCATGGTGAAAGTTTTGCACCTAAATATGCATGCCTCTTCCTTGGACTCTGGGAGGAAAAGTTCATCCTGGGCCCTTCCAACCCTCATTGGGACAAAATTATCTGGTATGGAAGGTATATCGATGACTTAATATTCTTCTACAATAGTGACCTACAAGACACCTACCTCTCTCTACCAGTGACAGTGTGGAACTGTCTCTACTACAGTACAGCCAGAGGGAAATAAACTTCCTCGACCTTAAAATCACAAAAATGTCCTCAAGGGAGCTGCATACTACAAATTCTCCCAAGGACACAGACTGTAATACCATAACAATATCAATAACATCCCGTGTCGACAATTTCAGCGTCTTCAACGCGTCTTCTGTAATCAAGAGGAGGACTTCAGTCTTACAGCTGCAGAAATGAGGCTACAGTTTGCAGAGTGGGGGTATAAGCATAAGGTTTTGGAAATATCATACCTTAAAGCTAAATCTATGGATAGGATGAGTCTCTTGTGCAAAAAACAAAAACAATCACATAATTAAAATACTTACTTTGTGTTGACTTACAGTAAACAGTCTGCTCAGATCTGCAATATCATCAAACATAACTGGAATATATTACAAACTGATCCATCCTTGCAGAAATTGTTCCCTGAAGGGTTTCCACCTTAGAAGACAAGCTGGTCCACAACCATCTATCACTTCTTGGCTTCATAAACCTGTGGGCAACTTCCCCTGTGGTAATTGTTGCTATTGGAGCAACATTTCTAAAATGGACAGATTTGTGGATGTGTTTATCAATAAGTCATATAAAAACAAATCACTTTGCCAATTGTAACACTTCCTTTCTGGTATATTGCCTTGAATGCCTCTGTTTTTTTTTTCTATGTGGGCAGAACAAAAAGGAGATTTAAAGACAGACTTGGGGAACATAAAACTGTTATTCACACAGAAAATCCAAACTATCATAAGGCCATTAATTACAAACAAGTGGGACATGGAAGTCCTTCTTCCTTGAAAGCTGTTGTCCTTGAAGTCATACCTAACCATATAAGAGGTGGCAATAGACTAAAAAAAACTCCTCCAAACGAGAAATGTTTTGGATTGTCAGACTAAACCTCTAGGACTGAATGATGAGGTAGAAGTTCTGCTGTTTCTATAATATCCATTGTCTTTTCTATGTACTCATACTATCCCCAGTAGCCAGAAACTATTGTGAAAACTTTTGAAAAATATTTGCTCATTTAAACATTATGTACATTTATTGTCTAGTGACTCTGATCAACCTATATTTATAGAGTCTTTACACTACAGTATTTTATCGTCACTACTTGTGCATAATATAATGTAATCTGACAAATTTGGATATGCTTATTTATTCCTTACACATGCCAATTTTTATTTGTAATAGACTCATTATTAAATCATTAAGTCTATATATATACATGTATATATATATATATATATATATATATATATATATATATATATACACACATGTGTGTGTGTATATATATATATATATGTCTGTTTTAACTGTATATAATTATTTATTCATTGAAATTAATTGAAATTATTGATAGTATGTCATAGATTCACATTTTTTGGCATGTATGTATGTATGGGGCCCATGCTTTTGTTTTAATGCTCTCTATTGGTTATTTACATGGCCATATGTGTTAGGTGGAGTGCCACCCACAGCTGGTACATAATTCAGACTGATTATGTGTTTGTCAGACCCTGATGAAGACTTAGAGTCAATATGTGTTGGTCTGCTTGATTGCCTGTGCTCAAAGAATAAATTCACTATATTATTTCACCTGAAGATGGAGTGCCTTATTTTCCTTTCCATGGTTGTCTGCACCACTTAAGGACAAATATTCTGGATTTAGTTTTTTGTACTTTCAGTTGCCCCACTAAAGTGCACCTGTCGTATGAGCCATCAGAACCATGCAGCACTTCCTCCTCCTGTTGTAAACTGATATGCATAGACTAATATCAAATTAATGCACACTATGCCACAAAGTGAACCTTGGTCTTTTGGAGGATTATCCAACCCCAAGAACAAGAAGAGGAAACACAGTGCCAAATAATGAAATCAAACAATTATTAAATACACATTGGACAATACTGTGAACATTCATTGGAAATATATCCATATGTAAATAGTAAACATGATTTAAATATGTTGGAATTTCAGTCATAATCTATTTTTTGAAAATATTTTGCATGTCACTTATTCCTTATTCTGCAATAAAAAACCTGAAATATAGCTGAATAACATCAAGAAAATGAGTTTAAGTTGAGTTTTATTACATTGACCATTGTATCTAATATATATTGAATTTATAATAATTTGAGTAAGATAATTCTTACAAAGCAAAACAAAACAATGAAAAACAGACCATTTCACAAATTGAAATATTCCTACATAGAACATTTTGTACAACTATCCAAAGTATTTTTGTATAAATACAAAACAATAAGTGAAATGAATGTTCATTCTTGACCAACATTAACAAAATCTCACTATCCTAATCCTAATTCAAATAACTCTAAATCTAATTTCTAATGTGCATCTCCTTTAGAAGCATCCACAGTTTTCTCATGTTATAAGATTTTTTCTTATCATTCAATGTGAGAACATTTTGTTGTCACAAAGATTAGACAACACACATATACATGCCTCTTGTATCATTTATAGAAAGCACTTGGGGGCGTAATGTCCAGTGAGTGGCGGCAGATTAGTCACACCTGATCCCCTAAAAACTCAGGTGTACTCTTCTCAAAATGGCCTCTGGCCCCAACACGCTCCAGAAAAGCCAAATCAGGCACGACAAGGAATCTGGAATCTGTGCATCTCTGCCGGACCGATCCACCCGCGGATATTTTTCTGTCTCTGTGCGATGAAGGTGATGGGAGTATTTATAGAAACACCCACTGCTGAACTCAGTCCTGTGATTTGAAGCTTTCTGGGCCAATTCTCTAATCTGCTCTTTGTCAGCATTTTGATTTAACCCTCAGATCCAGAACATGTTTAGGCGGTTGTTTGCTAATTAATACAGACTCTCTGGCGGCAGATAACACAGCGTGTCATTCATACAGACAGCCACCAGTGCTTTCATCTTAAAGCATAAAAACATGAGATAAAATGGAGCAAATGAAAGAGTGTGCTTCCACTGAACTCATTTCTCATTTCTTAGAGTGTCTTGTCAAGGGCCTCCTATGCACTGTGTTAGTGAAGTGTAAGGGGAGGGGAGTGTGTATGTTTTTTTTTTTTGTTGTTGTTGTTGTTGTTGTTGTCGTTGTTTTGGGTTTTTTTGCCTTCCATTGAGCTAATAACACAAACAGACTATCAGCCCTGTGGATGACACTGTTGTGTGCTGAAAAGCCCGAGCAGATCATATGCACACAGCTGTTTTTCTCTTCACATTAATGATGACACAAAGCTCACTTCATCACAACTACTGCATAAACCTGTATGTACAAGTATATATTATGTAGTGTCCTATGTCCAATATGAGGTATAACACTTGACCACCTTTTTATACAATTTCAATAGTGTGGAAAATGTTTTAGAACTTTTTTGTTATTACAAGACAGGAAGACAGTTAGCCATATTTACGTAACACTGAAGATAGACAATGAAGGAGAAGTAGAAAATGTCGGGGTGTGTATTAAATCTGTATCGGTGTATATGTAGAAGTGTTTGCAGATATAGCTGTAGTATAGATATTCATATAAATAAAAGGTCCCCAAGTCTCCAGAAAGCTTGCTGTGTGGATTTGAATAGTGCTATACAGAGAGCAAAATTAGTTTGTTGATGTGTTTGTGAGTCTGAGGTGATGACGTCTCCAACAAGGCAAAGGCAAAGAGTAGAGACGATGGGAACCCTCTGACCAGTAATGGTGGATAAGATTAATGTGACTGTGTTTGTAAAAAACAGCAGACATGCCAATACACTTGCAAGTCACTGTCTAATTCTGCTCTATGTGCAGTGCAGTAACCTTCAATACTAAATAGAAAATAATCACAACATGCAATAGCACAGCGTGCTGTCATCATAAAAATAAACATGCTACAGTACATGCCTACTTGTCAGACTAAGAAAACAGTCTGCTTTGATGACCAACCTCTGTCTTCTTTTTGTGCTTTCCTGTGGAGGGGTCATCCTTGGCCTATCACCCCTCTTTTACCCACATCTATGCAAGCAGGGAAGGAGGCAACCCCTGCTCCATTTACTGCATCATCACGTAGCCTACACACTGTGTCATCTCTATTGTCACACGAGTGCAAGCGCTGACAGTGGAAATCCATTTCTGATTTTATTGTTGTTTGCACTAATGACTGCTCTCCCTCTGTTGCAGGGCGTTTCTTTACTTTCTTTTGCTTTACTTTTTTTTTTTTAAATAGCCTATTTTTATTTTAGGTATTTTATACGGTCTGCAGGTGAAGCAGAATCAATCACTACGAGGGGGATACATTTTTGTCCCCACCAGGGATAAAATATTATCAGACATTTTAAACTCTCAAATACTGATATTGGTATCAATCTCAGAAATTTAGTATTGGTGCTAGAGTTGGCATCGTGTAGTCTGCAGTGTGCACATAATGGGTAATGACAGAAAACAGGAGGGCCCCGGGGCTCCAGGGTGGGTTAATCTGGCCATGCTAGGAATACTTTGATTTTTAAATTGTTGATTAGTTTCTGCAAACTGGCTATTAGTTTTGAATGTGATGCATTCAAAAAAGAAATGGTTGTAATTTATTTGTAAGCTTACCCATGTAACACTACGAAGACTGTTTGGAGATATCTAAACAGTCACTAAACATTGAGGAAGCTGATCATTGTGTGCTGAACAGTGTGGTGCATAATATGCTCACACTGTAGAAGCAAGGACGAAGTTACATAGTGCAATTTTTAGTCATGTCTGACTGTACTGACTGTTCTTATGCTTTACTCTTAACCTCTCTATTGCAGTGGTGGTTCCTGCACCCTAATAGTCTCCCAACAATTTAAAAAATCACAGCTGAATGTGACCTCTTCTGGTGTCAGTCCATTTGTCTCTTAATCTAACACAAACTGCATGACACTCATGAATACGAAAGCTGGGGGGTTGTAGGTAAAGAGTGTTGCTGTAGAGATGACTAACCTTACTGTAAAGTAAAAAAGAGTCAATGGTATTGTTGAAAATTAAAACAGACAAAATAAAGTACTTCAGTGTCCTCTTGAAGAGACTGAGGAGGCCATTCTCAATGGTGTATTTTAAAAAAAATGAATACTAGTGTTGTTTTAAGACCACAGCAGCAACAGTTTTATAATTTCATCCAAGAGCACTTAACTAATCCCTGTTTCAGAGGGCTATATTGAGACTGATAAGTGTGGGGTGGTTGTAATACCCAGGGGAACGTCAAAGTGTGACCAATGCTTTCAGATAAATGTACGTTCCTAAAGTTTAATTTTAAGCTTGTGGACTTGATGAAGCACAGTGGGAGGCCATGTGGGATCTGTGTTTCCTATAGACAGGCCTTACAGGAGTTCTGACAAAAGATAGCACACTCTCTAACCTATCCATCATGTTATGTTCCTCTCTTTCTGTTTTGCCCACCCCCTCCTAACTTGTGTCGAAGGGACAAGTTAGCCTCGTTCAGCAGGGCTCTCTCCATTCAGCAGGTATATCCTCTTTCCACTGTGACCAGCATCTGGTCAGCCAAAGGTTGCCATTACTGTCCGAGCCAACAGCAGCAGTGACCAGGCCGACCCCTGCCAGAGCTCCCTTCAGTGGCCTGGCTCTGGGCCGGAGAGCTGCTGAACGCTCCTCTACCTGGAACACTCAATTCTTCTAGTTCAAAACCTCAGAGAATATCATGTGTGCATGCAGTATATGACATGTAAGCAAGTTTTTTTTTTTTTTTTTTAATACTGTAAGGGACAAACTTACAGTGCGTGTGTTAGTAAGATGTTATTCCACCATGAGACTCCAGAACAGCTTCACTGCATGGAACTGGAGGGATAAGGACAATTCTTCCAAAACATATCACTTCCTTTAGTGTTTTGATGATTATGCTGTCTGACCAAAATCTCTCAGAAGTGTTTAGTTGCATCAAGATCTGGTGACTGTGAAGACCACAGTATAAAGCCCTGTTTCCACCAAATGTTCCAGGTACTTTGGACCCAGAGGAACTAATCTCAGGGACTAAACTTGGAATTTTAAAGTCCCGGTTGTGCAGTCCTGTTTGTGTTTCCACCGCATCTGAGGGAACCAGGTAGATCATGCAAATTAGACCCATGAGAAATTAAAAAATGATGGCAGCATTTTTCTGGTCCTAAATTGATACTAGAGAACTTCCTTGTTTTATGAATGAAGAGATACACAAGTTGAAGCAGCTGCGCTGTGTGTTTTTGACCAATCAGCAACAGTCATCCCTGCAAACCCCACCCCCAAAGTTCCTTTACTTTTGGAAAGTACTTCCCCCCCTAGCTGGGACTCTTTGGGGGGGAAATCAGTCTCCCTGGAACTTAATTTAAACCCTGGTTCCTCCGGTGGAAACGCAGGTAGAGGAACTGAGTTCTTATTGTCTTTGATTCACATCATTTTCATACTTATCAAACCATTCAGTGAGACCACTGCAGCAGGAACCTGTGTCTGAAATTTAACGTCTCAGAAAAGCAGGTGTAAAATCTGCGCCAGTGTTTTATTGGACACACACAAAAAGAGAGAGAGAGAGACTATAGAAGAGAGAAACAGAGAGAGAGAGAGAGAGACTATAGCAGAGAGAAACAGTGAGAGAGAGCACATTAAAAAATGGATTACAAAGTGACTGTACTGGAGCTCTCCGCTCAGCAACACAACACAAGCCATTATATTATTTTTTATCAGTTTACAGAAATAATCTCATCAAAGGAGTTTAAAAGTTTTACGAAAAATCATACAATCACTTTTTGTTGAACTGACAACATCAGGCTACGTAATATTTCCTTAGCTATAGCCCTTTTCTTTCAGGATGAATACACACTTCCAGTTCCAACATTATCTTTTCTTCAACCAATATTCCAAGTTCAACAACCCGACATCAGGTCTTATTTAGCTGCACTTTATGCACATCAGGTGAGCTGTAGCTAGTAAATACCCTGCGAAACTGAAAAATTGCAGTAGCACAATATGGCACCCAGACCCGGCGGGAGAAATAAATTCGTGGATGGGCATTAAATTTTCACAGGGGGGTACAATGATTTTTCAACATAACATAAGAAAAATCGTAACAGAAAGTCATTAGTTTTCTGTCGTGTCTCATCCTGCCTTCAGGTCATGTTTTTGTTTTTCCCATTATTCAGTTCTGCATTTCCTGTTTTACTTTGGTGTCTAACTCTCCTCTCATTTCAGATCCACTTCCTGCTCTTGTGAGTTTCATGCTCCTGTCATCGTCATTATCCCCTAATGTCATCCACCTGTGTCTAATTACCCTCCCTGTCCTTGTGTATTTAGTCTGTGTGCCCCCTGCTCCTTGTGCCAGTTCATTTTAGCCTCAGTTGCAAGTGGTCCAGTCTTTGTATTCATAGTGACAGCCTCCTTGTATTTTTTGACTCTGGATCTGATTTTTGACTTAGCCTCTGCCTTGCCCTTTATGTTTTGTTTGCCTCCACTGACTGACTGCCTGCGTACCGAACCTGCCTACTCAGTAAAGACTCTTTGGAAAGCTGAACTGTCTGTGAGTTGTGTATTTGGGTCTATTCCTGGTGTGTCAGAAAACCTGTCAGTTTTCACTTTTTGAAGAATATTTCACTAATAAAGCTTATTAATGTCGTTCCTTGTCAGTTCACAGAATTGTTTTGTGGCAAGCAAATATCTCGTTTAAATAGATTTATTTCTTTGCACAAGCAAAAAGCCTCCTGTTTTAATGAGGGTTTCTCTGCAACAGGTTCCCTTTCATCTCTGTTTCAGTACGCTGCTGGGACAGCGTTCACCTTCTGGAACTTTAGTGGAATCCAAAGCAGTGAAGTTGTGAGGTAGACAAAATATCAGAAACACCTTTTTATAACTGTAACACTACCATACCCAAGTCTGAAAAAATCAACACACAAACAACCAATGTATACTATAATACTGTAGTATAATAAACAAAAACTGAATGTTAATACCTAATTTAACTGGTATTTACTGCAGTGCCATATTCTTTGCATTACATTGTACAGGTACTGTATTTGTATTTTTCACATTCTACTCTCTCTGTGAGATTAGAATTCAAACTGAACAGTACAGCTATAAATACAGCATCACATATCACTAGTTTCAGTTGCTTCTCTTTCTTCATTGCATCCTTGTGTAATGGAATTCCATAAGGTCTGAGCTAATCACACGGAGTAAGTCTGTGTTTTTGAGTGTTTTGGTTAATTAGCATATTAGGATTTATGATGAAACCAGAGCAGAAAACTGAGCTAAAAACATTATCATGTTAACTAAACCCAGACTAGCTTTCTGCTGTCCTCTGTCTACCGCTTCAGCTATAACACACTGACTGGTGTTTTCACTGGACTCAGTGGGCTAATGGTCCTGAATCCACCCTGCTGCTCCCACAGAAACCATTAAGGGGTGAGCGGAGCCAGGACCCAGCCAGGTATCCATACGTGATTGGTTGGGGGAGAGAGGCATAAGGCTATGTTTATGTATTTGTGTATGTGTGTTTTTCCCACTGCATTGGCCCACTCCCTACATCCACTATGGACTTCCATCTCATAAAAGTTATTTTTCTTTCAATCAATTTATCTGGATTTCTGTTGTGCTATAGGCTAGTTCACATCCAGCACTCTGTCAAACTGTAACTGTATGAATGAAACTGTAAGGAATGTCAAATTAACATACGATTATATTTAGAATTTAATGAAAGATCCATTATATTGAAATTGTAAGTGCTTAAAACATTTGTTTTAAAATAAAAAGTTGATCAAAAACCTAAGGTAGAAAACTGCAGAAACTTAAATCAAACAGAGAAAAATATAGAAAACTCAGCCTTCTAATTAAAACACTGACTTATTGTGATTTCACATACTTTCCTCCATTTTCCATTCACTGTTTTTTATCTGCCGCTCATTTTTTTTGTTTTTTTGTAATTTAAGGTTTCATTTGGCATATTTTAATCAAAATTTCACAAAGACAAATACAGCCACATAGTGTACCAAAACTACACCTTGAAACACAGAGTTGCTAAATAAAAGCAAGATTAAAATACACTCCTGGTGCCTAATGTTAATGTTACCTCATAATTACAGCCATTTTGCACACAATGCAAGCATTGAAAAAATAGTAGCTATCAATAAAATATATATCAACCATTTTCACCTTGGGTTCTATTTATAGTAGACAGCTGTGTCTCATATATTATTCCCTACATCATAAATACTCTTTACATTGAGGAGTAAAATATGTGTATTTTAATAATCATGAACACTTTGCATCACTGGCAGGTGTATTATCAGATCACTGTAATTTACACTTGTCATGTAAGGAGAAAAGGTGAAGCATTGCATTAGGGGAATGCAAGGACAAGCATTCTTTTTTATTACATTTAAAAAAATCAGTTGGTTGGTGTATTTGTCCATTAGTTAGTGTAGTCCATTAGACTACAAGTAGTCACTATATCAACAATTTTGCATGCATATTTCTTGAGGACTCACAAATACATTTTGCTGTAAAACTTCCTATTCTGACCGGAGAGGCACCATTCCCTGAGTGCTGTGCAAAAAAATAATCATTCATTTGCAGTTGTGGAGAAAAGTTACCAGAACTCCAATGCAAATCTTGAATCAGACAAAATATTGTAGCCTCTTGAGACTGCCATCTGTCTTCAGCAGTTAGGTTTATAGTCATAAAAGCATAAAAGCACCATATTGTGGATGCTGTGCTAAATCCATTCAGTAAGGCCACAGGCTCAGACAGTAGGAGCAACTCAAACATATTTTAAACATATAGGATAAAGACCTGGGCCTGTATTTAATGCATCAAGTGTCTCAGATAAGAAAATCAACTCTGACAGGCCCAAAACCTTCAGAGTAACAAATCCTGTACTTTCTCCCATTTAGACATTGGAGTACAAGCCTTTAAAAAAAATAAACTCCCTCCATTAATTTCAGAGCTCCCTCTGTGATTTTGAAAGTAAAATGCCAAATATGCTGTACTCAGATTCACATGACAGCCTGACAGCTCTGTAACTGTGGGGTTCATGAGAATTTTGAGACCTAAAAACAGGATCATGAGCCAGAAAAGGTTGAGAAACCCTGCTTTATATAACTCCGCTAGTGAAAATAAACATGCCCCCTCATTAATTTCTGCCGCCCCCCTTGTGATTTTTTTTTTCTGTAGCCTGTCAAGAGTAAATGTATTATGCTGTGCTCCAGTAAGCACATTGTGTTTCTTTGTCAGTGTACTCTATTTGATCAAATGTGTAATTATTACCCAACTTTAATAAGTTATAAATCTGTTATGGTGCCAAATTACTGTAAATTCTCAAAATAAAAGCTTCTATTCAAATAATGACAAATTCTCAAGTTATAGCCGGGGCATGGCCAGCACAAACAAATTAAGGCAGGTCTTAAATGACTGATTAATAACATTGGTGGGTGGGGAGAGTACAAAGTCCATCAGTGCAACAACAGAGGCATGTTAACCCCATCAGTCTACTGCTCTGAGTTTCTCTTTTTAACATAAATATTGTTTTCATTCACAATTAATTTCAATCACTTCCACCTCCCCGGTTATCGTGATCACTGTTAAGCTACCGTCAATGGAATTCAACACTTCTTGTGGATTTTTTACATTAATATTTAAACCAGATCTGGTGTCCAGGATGAAACATAGCTAATCTATTCTAGGTGGGTTTACAAGTTACAAGTAATTGTCCGTATTACATAAATATTTTACTCCAGGTCAAGCCATTCTCTTTTCAGTCATTTCTTTGTTAGGGATCGCTTTCACCAATAGTATTTTCAGTCAGTATTTATCCTTCTTCCTCATTTCAATTTTCTCCAGCTGGCTCAGATAAACCAATTTCAAAAACAGAAAATACTGTCCTCAGCATAATATAGTTGTTTTGTTCAAAATGGGGCCATAGAGGGTCAGCTCCAAAATATATGAAAGTGGTTTGACTCATTCTCACAGAGTCACCAAGAGAGTCTGATTTAAATAAGGCTTCTTTTAGGTAAAAGTACAGTAATACCAAATGGGCTAGAAGGATTATGATGTGTAATATTTTTGCAGGAAGTGTTTAGTTTCATTGACAGAATCTTCACATCAAAAGAAAGAATGGCAAAGTAGAAAAGATTAGAAATAGTCAATTAAAACAGTATTTCAGCTGGAGAAGGAAAAGTGAGAGCAGCAGAGTGTGTATGACATGACCTGACAGAATTTGACAACATTATTTGACAGTTTATGGTGACCAAACCCCAAGCTCACTCTCGTTATGATGGAAGTATTTTCCAGTCACAAATCATATGTGAAGCTCTGTGCTTATACTGTAGCTGATCATTGTACACACAACACAAACACAATGTACTGTATATGGGTGACCAGGGGCCTGTACTATAAAGCAGGATTTGGGGTTAGCGAGGTAACTTCAGGTTTAACTCAGGGTTTTCAGGGTTACGATGGTGGTTCACTTCTTACTGGGGTACATCACCATGGTAACTTATGCTGAAAGCTAATTTGCTATAGCAACAGATATGCAACATGCGTGACATAGCAAACATTATCTCCTAGCATGTGGTGTTATTGCCTATTTTAGTCTGTATATCACAGTACCCCACTGCCTACCGAATAACCCCATCAACACTCTTGTGTAACTGCCCTGTGTGTGTTTGTTTGTGTTTGTGTGCGCAGTTTACAATTTCTTAGAGAATGCAAATGAAAAAAAGACAACAACATTGTGTAATTACCTGTAGGTCACTCGATTGTTGTGTTGTTGTGCTGGTGTGCATGTATGTGAAAACTAGGGAATACATGGATTATGCACCGCACAGTTTATAAGGTAATTAAGATGTTGCTCTACAGTCTTACACTGGATGTAAAGAGTGATTATAAGAAAGGTTATATAATATAAAATACAGGAGTTTTCTGATGCTTACAGTATACATTTGAAGGAGGATTGCACAAATACTATGAGAAGATGTTATCAGTCCAGTCGATTTCACATTTCATTTGCAAATCTTTACTCAAGTTGAGTAGGTCAGGTATGTGGGAAGAAATTCAACTTTAGAAAGCAGGAGCAGATCTATGGAGGTATATTGAGGAAAATTCACTACTGGGAAGATCAAACTTAATAAGTTGCATTCTACAGAGATGTCAATGTGGTGCGTGCACCACAAAAGTCTGCAGGGGAGCACCTCTTAATTAGAGTAAAAAACAATAATTTACAATGTCTGAGATACAGAGAACAATAGAGCAAACAGCTACACAAATGAATGAATAGTGAAGTGTGTGGTCAGTAAACTTACAGCTCTTCCACACGAGACGTGACTGTGTTATTCAGCCGTCTGTCTCATGCGAGTCTAACAAAACAGAGTCAGCTGTCTACACTTCATATAATGTCCAGCTTCACATCTATTTTCTTCTCTTTTACGTGCGTAACTACAGTGATTGTGTGTTGGCTCTGAGTGCTGCCACTGTGACTGAAACAACAGTACTGTGCCTGAACGCATCCTTTGTACACTGACGGAAGACTGAAGCTACTACTGCTGCTGTGCTGCTGACATTGTGCTATCATTACGCAGCCTGTGTAGACATGGTGTTAAATTTGATGTTCACTGAGCAGCACTGTGCCAATATAGCATAGTCCATATTACACAGTAATTCTGGCTTTGAGTCTGTAGTGTGTCTACACTGGAGAAGTGGAAAAAAAATGTATACTTCCATATCAGTATGCACAATAAATTCACTTTGAATGTGCTGTTAATGTAGACTATACTCCAATATTGTGGACAGTGGTGAGACCAAGAAAAATAAAACACAAAATCTTTGGAAAAATATTCCTTTATTTTGTTTTGTTTTATAAATTTCAATTGGCAGTAGCCATCTAAATTTGCAGTTGCAGTTGGTCCATTGCTTTGTGAAGTGGAAACATCTACAAGCAACAACTGCTCATCCAGTAAGTGGTAAGCCAGACAAGCACACAGAGCGGGACTGCCGAGTGCTGAAGCAAGTAAAAATCATTTGTCCTCTGCTGTAACTCTCACTGTTAAGTTCCAAACTGCCTCAGGAAGCAATGTCAGCAACTGTTCATTGGGAGCTTCATTACATTGGTGTTCATGGCCAAACAGCAGAGCACAAAGTTAAGTTCACTGTGTAGATTGCCAAGTGTCCGATGGAGTGGTGTAAAGCACACCGCCATTGGACAAATTGTTGTCTGGACTGACGCTTCACTATCTGGCAGTCTAACTGATGAATCTCAGTTTGCTATATGCCAGGAGAAAGCCACCTGCTTGAATGTATTGTGCCAACTGTGAAGACTGAGAGGAGTAAATTAATAATCTGTTACCAAGTGTGACACACAAGACAGTACTGAAGTATACCATTAATTTCTTAAATCCCATTTAAATGGCATATTTGAGTTATGCCACAGATATATGGGTGTACTGCAAACACACCTGAATATGGTCCACCTTTAGTGGAAAGACTTCATTGGCCACAGACACAGGGGGGCTCAGAACTTCACTCCCAGTTTGCCCTGGATGAGCAGGGAACCAAAGTGGTATATTGAAAGCACCCCAGCATCACTGACATGGCCACATGTCTCTATGTCCACATGTGAATCTATACCTGTGGTCGCTCAAACTGACGTAGCCTTTACAGTTGTTGAAGGAACTCCTACTGGTTGCTGGTGCACAGAACCCCACATTTTCTGTATTGCTTCAACAAAGTTGACTAAATTCACAAATAGCAGAAATGTTTCTGAATTTGTTTCCACTCATCTTCATTCTAGAAGGCCACGACCTTGTTTTTTAGAGTTGTCCATATAGCTGTGCTCACCTCACTGACTATATAGACAACTGTTGCAGATCACAGTATGAGGCTCTCTGTGAAGGCTTGAAAACTGATACCTGTTGTTAGAAAGGGTGAAAGCAAGCCACTCTGCTGCACTGGATTGGTGTGTATGTTGTGGTGTCAGCAATGTTGCGCTGTGTAAAATAAACTGGCTAATCCCACAGAATAAGTCATCAAAAGTATTGGTGGACCTACAAAAAAATATTGATGGTGTTTCTTGTCATCAATTTCTCTCACTGGCAGTATGAGAGAAATATACTCGCCTTTATCATACTGCCCTTGATTTAACAGCCAGACAAACCATCTGCCATGTCGCCATTGCTGCTTATTCTGCCGTGATCTGGACATCAACAAAATAGCAACCTCCTTGAGGGTTGCCATGGTTTCTGCTTTTTAATATTCCCAGTATACACAAAGTATTAAAGCGAGTATATGAACAATGGTGGTGACGTCACAGCCATGGTATATGTGTATGCATTCGTAAAAAGCAAGTATATCAGCACCCATAGAGTGTCTAAAACTGAAAGGGTTCATTCTCTATGGAGCATGAATGTATTCAGTAAATTTCAGAGTAATCTACTCCTTAAATTTAGAATTTTTCTTTCGAAATGTGTGTGTGTGGGTGTGTGTATACTTTTGGAAAATTTGACTTGTGGCTTAGCCTATTACACAGGCCTCAGCAAGAGACTTGTGAGGTGATCAGAGTATGCTCCTTTGTTTAATTAACTATCATCATTATTTTACCTGATGGGCTCCGTCTTCATAATTTACAAAAACAAAACAGAAAACTTGGCTAGAACCCCAGCTTTTGTTCTTATATGAGCTGTTATACTAGCTTTATTTGCAGTTATTTACTTTCAGCTCTTTTTCTCTGGCCTGCATTGTTTTCCCCTCCAGGCCTCCCACCAAACCCACTCCTACTACCACTCCACACCCCCACCTTACACCACGCCACCCGATGAGCTGAGAAGCGGAGCTAAATACACTTGACCTTGGCAGACCAGTGGGGGCCACCCAGCAGGGGCCCCAGTGCTGGCATCTTGGGTCCCTGGCTCAAAGCCAGCGCTGACAGTGCTGGGAGGGTTTGGCAGGGATTATGGTCTATGGGTGAAGATCACTGTGGCATGTTCAAATAAGAGAGGAGGCTGCCAAGAGGAGGGAGCAGAGGTCTGGGCTGTTTATCTAGGGCTCCGACACACACATCCACACACAGATATGGAAATACACTCTCACAGTTAAACACAGGGAGTTAAACAAAAAGACATTAACACATATGTATAGGGATGCATTCAGGGAAGCATGAAGAAATGGTGTACCAATCACTCTGCTACTCTTGTATCTTACTACTTCCTCAGACAGAGCACATTAATTTCTCTATATATTCTATATTATAGTATTTGACTCCTTCGCCTATTAAAGGTCTTCATCTACAGTGGGGGAAATAAGTATTCAACGCATCAACATTTTTTTCAGTAAACATATTTCTGGTGCAGCTATTCATATGAAATTAAGACCAGACATTGGTATTAACTCAATAGGGCAACACAGCTAAAGAAATCATAACATTCCAATCAATAAAAAAAAATAAAGTTATATGCATTCAATTGGAATGACACAGGAAAAAAAAGTACTGAACACGCTAACTGAAATGTAATTAATACTTGGTGGAGAAGCCTTTGTTTGCAATGACAGCTTCAAGACGCTTCCTGTATGAAGAAACTAATCTCTCACAGTGTTCAGTCTTCTAAGCAGACAGTCTTCAAATGTTGAAGACTCCAGGGGGCCTGCTGGTGAATCTTTATCTTCAGTTCTTTCCATAAATGTTCTACCGGGTTCAAGTCAGGTGATTGACCGGGCCATTCCAACACCTTTATTTTCTTTCTCTGGAACCATTTGAGAGTCTGGCAACAGATTGTTCTCAAGAATATCCTGATACATGACTCCATTCACAATTTTTTTCCACACAAAATTTGGATTCTGCTGGTACCATAAGAAGAGAAACAGTCCCATACCATAATCCTTCGACCTCCAAACGTCACTGTAGCTATGGTATTTTTAGGGTCATTTGCAGACCCATTTCTCCTCCAAACATGGCGCGTCGTGTTGTTGGTCTGATCACACCACGATTACATTCTTCCAGTAATCTACAGGCTTTACCAAATGTTGTGTAGCAAACTTCAAACAAGCTTCAACATGTCTTTTCTTCAGTAATGGAGTCTTACAGGGTGATCGTGCATGGAGACCGTGGTGGTGGAGTGCATTGCCTATTGTTTTCTCTGTGACAATTGTACCTGCTTCTTCCAGGTCTGGAGCTCTTTTCAAGTGGTCCTTGGATCTTGGGCTACTCTTCTGAGTAATTTTCTGACTGCTCTGTCAGCAGTCTTGTGAGTAGTTCCTGTGCATAGCCGGTTGATGGTGGAGTGATGCTGCTTCCACTTGCAGTTATTGGGTCCGATGGTGCTTATGGGAACATTTAGGAGTTGAGAAAACTGTGCCATTCTTATGTTGCTCAACAATCTTGTTGCGAAGGTCTTGGGAGAGCTCTTTGCCTCCACCCATCATGAGATGGTTCTCGCATGACAGCTTGGTAACAAATGCTGCATTCACAGATGTCTAACCCTTTTTAAAAGAATGGAAGTACTAATAGCCACTTGCACTAAGCCTTCTAATTAGCACAGGCAAGAAATTAGTTAGTAGAATCACCTGGTTCAGTGCTTTTTCTTACTACATGTTCAATACTTTTTTTCCTGTGTCATTCCAATTAAATGCACAAAACTTTGATTGTAATGTTATGGTTTCTTTAGCTGTGTTGCCTTATTGAGTTAATACCAATGTCTGGTCTTAATTTCATATGAATAGCTGCACTGGAAACATGTTTAATGAAAAAAAATGTGTTGAATATTGAATATAAAGGGAAACACAACAGCAGAGAGTAACGTGCATCAAAAACACCCACACCCATCTTTTCCTATGTAGGCCCACGAAGGATGCTGATGAAGAGTCCGTCACTGTCTTATTTGTCAGGGTCGACACACATCAGTGCTCCAGAAAAGCATCAGTTTTATCACACATGCTGGCTACTGCAACTTGACCACTTCTTCTGTCTGTAGGGTACTTTCTGTGTGTCAAATGATTTGATACTTGTACTGAAGCATCTGATACGTTTACACTGAACCAGACATTCACGTGCACTCAATTGCTACCCTGTTGTTCATCGTAGCATTGGTTTTGCATGTCCTCAGGAATTAATTCTACACATTTGCAAGATACAATTAAGCACATCAGTGGTGAGGCAGTATATCAGGATGTGAAGTAAGGTCAGCAGCAGACTCTGAACATGCCAAACCAATGGCAGAACGTTTTGAAGAAAAACAGATGTATGATGGTGCTACTTCAAGTTTCTCTGTATTCACCTTAAAACTTAGTTTAAGGTATGTACCTACGAGCACAATTTGTAACATCACGACTAGTTTGGAGGCAATTGTGGTCCAGTCTGCAACTTAATGTGATGTTGAAACTTGAAGCTTCCAGTGCACATAAACTGAGAATAGACTTTACAGTGAAGAAAGACAAATCTTGTGTTAAGCAGTTAAACCTTTGGAAAGAATACATTCTTTTTTCAATGTGAGGGAAGATGTAATTTTAAGAATTACAGGTTGAACTTTTTGTGTGTGTGTGTGTGTGTGTAAAACCTGAAAGAACATGATACCCTGACTCCTTGAAATTATGTTTATACTGTATATTACTAAATTGTTTTCCCAATTACATTGTGGTGGCAGACATAATCACTGCCTAGATTGTTTTCAGAGACAATGTTTTTTTTGGAGTGATGGAAGAGGGAGGAGGTCATACAGAATGGCAGTGGTACAGTGGTAAGTTTGAGCAACAGAAGCACTTTTACTAAGGTTAGTGAAAGATTGTGGTTTTGGTTAATAAACACATCATGCCTCATGACTTTTTTCTGTACTAAACAAAGACCATGATCTTTCCCTAACCTCAGCCAAGTGCTGCTAGTGTCTGAACATAACCATAAAAAAGTTTTAAAATGCAGTAGTTACTACCAGTGGATATTGTTGGTGGAAAACAAATGAAATATGTTGTCAGTGAACATTTTACGTTCAGTATCAAAATTGTTGTGACTTGCCAGATACATTTATAATATACATCTACCAACATTTTCTCATTATATTATTAATAAATACTCATTTGCAACAGCAAATATGTTTTGCAGAAAATGTAATGCTACCTGGACACTGTCTACCAAATGTATTTGCTGTTGTATATAAATATAATTTCTAAGGGACAGGGTTGGAGACGGGGCATGCATCACAGTGTCTTGTGTCAGTGAGCAGTGATATCTTCTGTCTTTGACAGCAGGCATTGTCTTTACCATGTAGGAAATGTTGCATCTACCTGGAATCAGTATAGTTTCAGCTCTGTGTCACATTCAAAGACAACAAAGGAAACAAACCTGTTAATCAGTCACTCAAATAAAATAAAAAATAAATAAATAAATAAAATAAAATAAAAACAAGTCTGACTGCTTTTGAGGACACAGGGTTCACAGGATGACTCTGGCAGAAACTTCCCCCTCCTGGTACTTGTTCAATGAAGGGGAGCGGCAGTTTGCCAGGCTAAAAACAGAGCCATTTGGAGCCACTTGCAGGGGCAGCGGTAATGATGGCAGACATTGGCAGGGGGGCAGCAAGACTCATTAGAGTCATTAGTTTCAACTCATTTCTGTGTCAAGTCTCCTTTGCCATGCTGGCTAAGAGGAGGGTGGGGGATAGGTTGGAGGGGGGGTATGGGGATGATTTGGGCATGGTGGGGAGGGTGCAGGTCTGTAACAGCCATTAGCATCAGGGCGTGATGGATGCAGTTGGCTGGGGTGCCACCGAGGTGGAATCTGCACAGTCAGCACGCTGACTTTCTTTCACTTTCCTTCATCCTTTCTTCCCCTCCCTTTTCTTTTCTCGCTCCTAACTGGCAGGGAAAAGAGCAAAGCATGAAGATGGATGTCAGACAGTAGCAAACATAAAAACATGAAAAAAAAACAAAATGTCAGTGGTCCAAGGAGTGTGAAAAGGCCCCCTTGATATGAGCTCATTACAAAAGGTCAAAGCACAGTGTGAACTGCACAGCACTGCATTAGTAGATCATCTTTTTAGACTCTCACATTCCACTACAGGGACTCCAAAAGAGAAGCGAGGGCTCTGTGGCTATTAACTGCACAAGCATTTCTGCTATTATTGAATACTGTATTGAGATCTCAGGGAGCCTCTTTTAGAGTGTTTTTACCATTAGTTAGAGCCTTTTCAAGCAATGCCGCACTTTCTCTCTCAGGGTACATTCACAGCAGTAATGTTTGGAACAGATCAGACTCAACAGTGTCTGCTCATTTAGCTCACCTCATTCAGCCAGTTGAGAATGATGCTAACTGATCCAGATCACACCTGAAAAAAATGGTTTGTTAGGAGTGAGAACAGAATCTGTGTCAAAGCCAGATAAATTTATTACAATATAGTCATGCTACTAAGTCATAAAACATCCTCTAGAAAGGGTTTTTGAATGGCTTTATTACTTTCATAACATGCTGGCTCTTTAGTTCAGTGTTTATAAGTTGTAACTAGATGGCACACTTGCTTTGTATTTTTAGCTCTTAAGTTCATCAGGAGGACCGCTCCAATTAACTCTTTGACCATCTACCCTGTAGAAAAAGGACTAAAACCCAACTTCTTTACAACTTTATGGGGTGGCTGTGGCTCAGGAGGTAGAGCGGGTCGTCTACTAATCGGAAGATTGGCGGTTCGATTCCCGATTCCTCCAGTCCGCATGTCAAAGTATCCTCGGGCAAGATACTGAACCCCAAATTGCTCCTGATGGCTGTGCCATCAGTGTTAATGAATGTGTGCGATTGGTTAGATTTCCTCTGATGGGCAGGTTGGGACCTTGTATGGTAGCCCCTGTACCCATTCAGCATATGAATGTGTGTGAATGGGTGAATTGACTCGTAGTGTCAGATGACTAGAAAGGCGCTATACAAGTACAGTCCATTTACCATTTATTAAGGACTGATCAACGATTATAATTGCAGATGGCTTACTCACTTCTGCTGGTAGCTTATAGGACATTGAGAAACGTGACAATTCGTTAATTAGGTTGGTAATAAACAGATTTAATCTGACATTTTGATATCTTTAACTTGATATCTTTGTGCGTATGAATGGTGTGAGGGCCCCCAAACAATATTTTTGACCATAAACTAATCCCTTTACTAATCTTGGGCAAGTCTAAAACTACAGCAGTTCCCCTGTTTCTTCCAGGCCTTGGGTCTGGGTCTTGGACCTTAGTGTGAGGACTGTGGTGGAATGTAACGAAGTACATACTTACTTACAAAGCACTGTGCCTAACAGTGCCTAATTTTGCACTTTACTTAATTTAAATTTTTATACCACTTCATAGTTACCCCACTACTTTACTATAGAGGAAAATAGTGTAATTCATATTCAACATTTATTTTATAGCAACTTGCAGATTAAGATTTTATAATTAAACATGATTGGATTATAAAATATGACGCAATGTTCAATATATAGAATAGTTTAAATGTGTTGCATCTTGACTGGCTACAACATTAAATTGATGCTATTATACATTTGGGGGGTTTTAATTGCAGGACTTACTGTAAGTATTTTTACGTTTTAGAAGTGATACTTTTATCTGAATACTTCTTCCACAACTGCTCATCAGACATGTCATCAGTGAACTGGAATGAGGAAGGCTTTCTCTCCCACTTCCCCTACTGTAAACACAAGCACCTCTGTTATTTCCACTGTTTCATGATCCATCCATTACATATACCCATGCCATGATATTCAGCCTCCACTACCCAGGAGAAGAAGCAATTTAGATGAATACGTTTCTCTATATCAAGTTTTTAAAAAGAAAAAACAACCACTTAATCCTAGAAATTTCACACAAGCTACAAATGATTTGGTCAACCTCCAAATTGAGGACACTGTGGTGAAGAGGGAGGTAAAGTACTATATACAGTATGTTGCTGCATTTAACCCCATCTGACCCCTCAGCCTCACTGCAGCATCAATTAAAGCGATTGCTTTTCCCAGTTGTTCCTCCTGTTGTTTATACACATTAGCATTTTAGTCAGATTGCAGCCCTCGTAATTTATCCCTGAGCTTGTAAAGTCCTCACACAGGCATTCAAATCACAGACAGGAAAACACAAAGCTGCATGAGGGTCTAAATGCAGACGAGCTCCCCTGCATGACTTTTGTTTGGTCTCCACTTTGGCTGTGTGGCCTACAGACTGTGGTTGTACTGTACACTCCCAGTGGGCAGCAGTCTCCTTTTTCACCTCCTGTTTTCTTCTCATCTTTGTTCATCTTTGTTTTCAGAGATAACACGCCTTTGGTCTTTGCCTGCTCCTTCTGTCTCTGTTACTCCCTCCCTCTCCCTCTTTCCTCTTCTCTTTCCTTATCAGAGTCAATCACCTGAATTCCTCTTTCTATGTTTGCCTGTCAGTCTATTTTCTCTTTCTGGCTTTTTCCTTTTTTTTGTTTTGTTCTTCTCATTGGAAAAAAGAGCGTTCAAGTGGATTTGCCTGTGGCCCAGAAACAACAGTAACATGAAATGTAAGCACGCTTACCCCAGACATCATGGCTTGTTTGCCCTCTTACTTTTACAAGGCATGTTACACAAACAAACACGCACACTCACAGATTTTATATGTGCATCATTTTAGCCAAATGCTTGTTTTGAAAAATGAAGTATAAATTGGAATACAGTGCATGGTGCATTTAACTACACATTATACACTGGAGTTCTTCAGGCAAACCTGAAATCTCCAAAATCCCAAGTCCCAAATTGACCTAAACCAAGTCTTGGATCCAGACTTTCTAAACTGGTAATCAGACTGAATTGCCATTTTGTTTCACCTCGTTCTTGAGTCTGACAAAGTGGGAAAGTGGACTGTTTTGTCATAAACACTAGAGAGTGACATATCCATCCCATCCACATCATTCTCAGTCAACTCAGAAGCTGCCATTTGTCATGTTGATAGATGAAATATGTCAATTTAAGATCTGATGTTCCTGTACATCCTCTGCACAGTTCAGTTGATCTCATCCACGTTTGTCACCATTTTTTGTTTGGAATGCATTATTTGGCACTTTTCCATTCAATTGAGCAACTTTTTGTTCAATCTGGTGGGTAAATATTGTTTTGGGCAGGTTGTGGTAATTTGGGCTACTTTTTGTACCATGTAGGGGGTTTCCACCAACAAGAATCAGGCTATTTTCTAATAAATCTGCCCCTCCTCTCATCTGAGTAGAATGACATTGACAATGCACTGAGTTTGGTCGGCTCATGCTCGCTGAAAAAAATCTAAGATGGGGGTGGTGATTCAGAGATGAGGTGCAACTTTTTACATGAGACCTGCGTCTTACACAGGTACGTGCTGAGTACAGTGTGATATCCATTTGAACCTAAATTAATCTAAAGTTGTCCTTCTTTGTGTGGGTATAAACAGGATGTAAGTTATTCTTTATAAAAATGTGTGATTTTATGATTTATTCAGTGACTGCTTTTTATGTTTTGTTGGAACTAAAAATATATGAACCTTTTGATCTTAATTAGTTCTCAGTAATTAATTAATACATTAGCAAAGAGTGCACTGCATGGAGGTTATAACTGTGTTTGGTGTGGTGGTCAGTGTGTTTGGACTGTTGAACCCTTGTAATATCCTATGTGTTAATATTTAGGTTTTTTTTTTTCAGTACTACCTATAGATCTCTGTAAGCTATATTAAGTAAACTGTTACTGATTTAATCACATTGCATTATATATCTTGGATTTAGCCAAACTATGTACTGTGACTTTGCTGAAGTGTGGCCACTGTGGTCATAAGAGAAAGAGAGCGAGTAGAAACAGCAAATATGTCTCCTGCTACTGTTATTCTGGCTGAAACATCCAACAACCTGTTTTTACATACAATAAGTATTTTTACTTTGTATTTCGTGTTAAAGTTGGAAGTGAGTGTGTTTCTATAGACTCTAGAGGTATCACTTGTTTAAAAGTGATGTTTCAACCAAAGTCTGTCTTTTGAGTATGACTCAAGTCACTCCCTGAAGGCTTGAAAGATGATAGTATAAGGTTTTCTGTTTGCTCCTTCAACTGGTTGTGGTCAGCTAGGATTCATGACAGTTATTATTTATTTATTTCTATAGTGGTAAGTTTTCAAAGCAGAAAAAAAAACATAGACACCTACTCCTAGAAAATAATTCACTTCTTCTCTGTCTATCTGTATACTCCTCATACACTCAAATATATCATATTTTCACTGATGCCAAATATGTGATTCCATGTGACCCACACAGTTATGAATCTCCACTGGAAGTAGTTTCTTTAGCCATATTTTGCCAAAACTCTGAGTTCACATAGCATTAGAAATAGCGTGATAATCAGACTGATTTGTTATGTTGTTTCACTTAAATTAATTCAGTCTGGCACTGTGTTCATGTTAGCCTGAACTCTTGTTGGAAGGGTGTTTTCTTTTGTCCTAGCCAGTTGGGCAAATAAGCGAGTGTGTCTGTCCTGCTGACATTATTTTCAGTTGACACAGAATCTTCAGTAGCATTTGCTAGGAGCAGGAAATGTTTTTTCACACCAGAAGAAGAAATATGTCAATGTAAAATGTGTTATTTTTGTAAGTTGACTTGCAATAATGCGTAGACTTCTATATTTATGGCTGTTTTTCAGTCTCTATTTTACTAGCTATGAACTACTAACCTAGCTAACCCTGACTACTTAGTAGATTTTGTATGAAGAGTAACTGAGTTTAAAAGATAATTACGGTTTATTATGATTGGGGCTTATTTTTGTAGCTGTGGCCACCATTTCTATTGAAAAATGTACTCGCCTAAATAATTGCAATTGTTTATCCATATTAAAACACTCAATAATAATTCTTCATTGCACAGAAAAATTGTGTGCATGTAACAACAGTAAGTGTAGTGGGACAAAGTTGAAGTGGTCTGTAAATTGTGATGTCTGATCATCTGGTG
The DNA here is from genome assembly GCA_038419695.1 of Scomberomorus guttatus. Classification (NCBI taxonomy): domain Eukaryota; kingdom Metazoa; phylum Chordata; class Actinopteri; order Scombriformes; family Scombridae; genus Scomberomorus; species Scomberomorus guttatus. Next base: position 31,830,628 of record CM076452.1, read on the forward strand.
GATATAGTAGATGTAGAGGAGTTCCCTTAAGACCAACCCAGGTTTCTAGACGGTGCAGGAGAATGGAGTGATTGTGTCGAAGGCAGCGCTCAAATCTAAATGCACCAGGACTGTGCAGTCACCTCAGTCAGCTGTTAAAAGTAGATCATTAGAAACCTTCATGAGGGCTGTCTCTGTGGTATGGTGAGCTCTAAAACCTGACTGAAAACTATTAAAAACATCATTACTATTGATAAAATATATTAATTGAGTTGAAATGACTTTCTCAAGCACCTTAGATAAAAATGATAATTTAGAAATTGGTCTGTACATATTGAGTAATAGGATAATCCAAAATACACTGTGTGCACAATTATTAGGCAAGTGATTATTTTGACCATATCATCATTTTATCCATAATTTCCAACTCCAAGCTATATAAACTTGAATGCTTATTGGATTTAATGCATATCAGGTGATGTGTATTTGTGTAATGAGGGATGGTGTGGTCTAAGGAGATCAACACCCTATATCAAGGTGTGCATAATTATTAGGCAGATTCTTCTCTTCAGGAAAAATGGGCCAAAAAAGAGATTTAACTGACTCTTAAAAGTCAAAAATTGTAAAAAGTCTTTCAGAGGGATGCAGCACTCTTGAAATATCGAAGATATTTGGGCGTGATCACAGAACCATCAAATGTTTTGTTGCAAATAGTCAACAGGGTCGCAAGAAATGTGTCGAGAAGAAAAGACGCAAATTAACCGCCAAAGATTTGAGAAGAATCAAACATGAAGCTACCAGGAACCCATTATCCTCCAGTGCTGCCATATTCCACAACTGCAACCTACCTGGAGTGTCAAGGAGTACGAGGTGTTCAGTTCTCAGAGACATGGCCAAGGTAAGAAAGGCTGAAACCCGACCACCTCTGAACAAGACACATAAGTTGAAACGTCAAGAATGAGCCAAGAAATATCTGAAGACAGATTTTTCAAAGGTTTTGTGGACTGATGAGATGAGAGTGACTCTTTACGGACCAGATGGATGGGCTTGGGTTGGATCAGTAACGGACACAGAGCTCCACTTCGACTCACACGCCAGCAAGGTGGAGGTGAGGTGCTGGTATGGGCAGGTATTATTAAAGATGAGCTAGTTGGATCTTTTCGGGTTGAAAATGGACTCAAAATCAACTCTCAGACCTACTGCCAATTTTTAGAAGACACTTTCTTCAAGCAGTGGTACAGGAAAAAGTCTGCATCTTTCAAGAAGACTTTGATTTTTATGCAAGACAACGCTCCATCACATGCATGAAAGTACTCCACTGCATGGCTGGCCAGTAAAGGCCTTAAAGATGAAAAACTAATGACATGGCCCCCTTCTTCACCTGACTTAAACCCTATTGAGAACTTTTGGGCCCTTCTTAAGCAGGAAATTTACAGTGAAGGTAAACAGTACACCTCTCTGAACAGTGTCTGGGAGGCTGTGGTTGCGGCTGCACAAAAAGTTGATTCTGACCAGATCAAGAAACTGACTGACTCCGTGAATGGAAGGCTTGTGACTGTTATCGAAAAGAAGGGTGGCTATATTGGTCACTGAGGTTTCTTTTTTTTTTTTTTTTTTTTGAAATTTCAGAAATGTTTATTTGTAAATTTGGTGTTTGTTTATTATTCTCACTTTAACAGGTGAAAATAAACAAGTGAGATGGGAAAATCTTTGTTTTTCATTTAGTTGCATAATAATTCTGCACACTAATAGTTGCCTAATAATGGTGTACAGATAGATATTCTCTTAAGAAAGCCAAAACTTCACTTTTACTACTTAAATGTTCAGGTTTGAGGGTTTCTTAACATTTTGGATTGACCAAGAGCACTGTAGTTGTACAATAACAAAATTAATCCTCAAAAATACAACTTGCCTAATAATTGTGCACGCAGTGTATTGTTATTTTTCCATTATTTTAATTTGTTTATAGTGACCAATATGAAAACAAGCAACATAGGACACAGCACAAGACAACAGGAAAAAAACTACACTCAAACAAACCGAAACAAAAAGAGAGAAAAAAGGCAAAACAGCCACAACAGTAACAAGAACAATGAAAGGATTGATGATGATTGGCTTAGATTTCTTATTATAGCACGCATGTATTTAGGTAGGTGTGTGTGTTTGTGTGGGTGGGTTTCCTGTGTGAAATGTATAGAGGGGAGAGAGAACACAAGGGTGAGACAGTATTAACCAAAGAAAAAGAAAACAAATCCCAGTTCTTACTGTGTAATGGAGTGATGGAAGATTTGTTCCAGTGAATGGAGTAGTCAGAGATATTGGAGTTTGATTCAATAAGATTAATTGTTTCTTGTAGTGATGAGTGAGGATTTTGTAGGAACAGCAATATATCATTTGCATATAAACTGATGTTATGATGTATTTTGGGTGTTTGGATTTCTTTTATGTAGATGTTCTGACAAATGGCTACTGCTAAAGGTTTGATGAAAATGGTGAATAGAGAGGGAGAAAGTGGGCATCCTTGCCTAGTTCTCTGTGCAATGTGAAGCTTTGTGAGGTTTGTCCATTGGTGATGACAGTGGCTGAAGGAGTGGTGTACAAAAGCTTGACCCAGTTAAAAAATGATTCCCAAAAGCTAAAACTTTCTAGTGTGGTGAAAAGAAAAAAAATCCAGTTTACTCTGTCAAAAGCTTTTTCTGCATCTAAGGTGGCTATGATGGTACCTGCTTGTTGTAATGATGAATAGTGCATTAAATTAAACCGTCTGTGTGTTACCAGATGTGTCTACCTTTGATACAGCTGGTTGGATCTGGGTAGATTATTGATGGAGTGACTTTTTCTAGTCTGTGAGCTAGTGCCTTAGTGATGATTTTTATATCCACATTGATTACAGAAATGGGATGGTAACTTGATGGCAAGGTTGGAAATCTTGAATTTTGTTTTATTTCAATTATCAATTTGTTGAAGAGCGCAGCTGGAATGGACCAGAAGTGTTTATAGAACTCAGCAGGGAAGCCATCGGGTCCTGGTGCTTTGTTATTTGGCATAAGATTAAGGGCAGTGAGAAGTCCATTCCCTGTTATTGGTGAATCAAGTACGTTGGTTTGTTTTTTTATTAAGCTGTGGTAAGTCAATGCTGTTGAGGAATGAGTTGATGTCCTCTGGACCTGAGTCTTTTTCTGATGAATAGAGATTGATGTAAAAACTTCTAAAAATGTTCTCTCTCTTCGGGTGAGTTTGTGGGCTTACCTGCTGAGTCCTTAATGGTGGAGATGGTGTTGCTTTTTCTTTGTTTAATTTGATTTGCCAAGTATTTACCAGATTTATTGTTATGGTGGTTCTTGTTGTTTCCTGTTGAAGTCTATGTATCAGCAGTTTTCTTATTGATAATTTAATTTAGTTGGAATTTATACTTTCTTAATTCATTCTGGGTTTCCTCTGTTGGGTTATTTGCATTAATATTCTCAAGTTGTTTGATTTTTTTGTTCCAGTCCACCTTTTTCCTTTTCCTTCCTTTTTTATAAACAGAGAATGGAATTATTTTACCTCTTAGTACTGCCTTTCCTGTTTCCAGTAGAAGAGTTGGTGATGACTTTGGGGAATCATTTATTTCTAGGAAGGCTGCCCACTCTTTTTTAAACTGTTAAACTCAGGGTCTTTGAGAAGAGATGTGTTAAAGCACCATCTGGTGATGGGTTCATGTAGATTAGTTCTATACGATGTAAATGTTATAGGGGTATGGTCGCTAATAATGATGCAATGGATCTTTGAGTCTGAAATATTAGATATAATTGAGTTGCTGGTGAGGAAGAAGTCAATATCAGTGGTGAATGCAGTTGGGTGTTGCAATTGCCAACTATCACCAAGACCGAAAACGCCCTTGAAATGTTTTATTGTTTCTGAGGATTGCCAGTTACGTTTATTGCTTGAAATACTGGTTCTGTCTAGTGATGGGTCGATAACTGCTGAAGTCGCCTCCTATTATGACTGGGCAATTGGAAATGTTTGAGATGGAGGGAAGAAAATGAAAAAAGGATGGGTCATCAGTGTTTGGGCCATAAACATTACAGATTGTTACTGAGCTATTGTTGATTGATTTGTTTATGATGATAAAATGTTGTTCAGGATCTGTGACAGTGGTGTTATGGACATTAGACTTTTTTGTTTATTATAATAAATACACCTCTTTGTTTTGTGTTGTAATGAGCAGATTTTAATTTGTTATGGTCTGATTCTGATAGGTGTGTTTCTTGTAATAAGCATATATCTGCTTGTAGTTTGGCCAAGTGATTCAATACTTACTTATTTTTTTTGCCTGAGAACCAATTCCACGGACATTCCAGGCTACAAATTTGAATGATGACATGTTGAAAGGGTTACTATGAGGAACTGGATTTAACACACATTGTGTGTGTGTGTGTGTGTGTGTGTGTGTGTGTGTGTGTATGTAGGTAATGGAGAGGGAGGGAGAGAGAGAAGAGGGGGGGACATCTAGAAGAGCCAGGGGGTTATGTCCTTATCTCAGTACAACTGTCCATCAATATATAATTTTTCCACTGACATCATTGCTTTTTTTTCCTTCCTTCATCCTCTGTTTTCGGATTTGAAGTAGTTGTTTGCATCTGTGTAGGATTTCTCTTGGATACTGGTCATTGAGTCCATAGTCTCTTCCTTTTAGCTGCCTGCCTTGTCGTTGCACTAGTTCTTTTTGTCTGTAATGTTCGAATTTCAGGACGATTGGCTGTGGTCAGTGTTCTTTGATCCCATATGGTATACGGGGTAGAATGTGATGTTGTTGACGGTTTCTGCAGGTAGTTTGAGTTGTTTGGTCATGAAATCCTTGACTGTTTTTTCAGGATCGTCTGTGGGTTGTTTGGGAGTGCCAGTGAAATATAATTGTCTCTCATGCTGCGTGCTAGTAAGTCCAGAGTAGTTTGTTTCATGATTTTATTTTCAGCGATAACAGAAGTGAGCTGGGTGGTGATAGTGTTGATAGAGTGTTGTAGTGATTTGTTTTCTTTGTTGATTGTCTCTATTTGGTCCTGACTGAATTCCAGGCTCTGGTGCAGTGCCTGAAATTCCCTGTGCAGTATTTTGATGAGTGATTCTGGTGTCTAGTCTGGTCTAAGTTTATTTTTAATGGAGATGAGTATGTTGCTTATCTCTGTGCAGCATGGTAGCTTTGGAGATGTGGATGGTGTTGTACCTGGGCTGGAGAGTGAATCTGGACAATATCTTTTGGGGTTTGGAGTGGATTTGGGTTTCCCCTTTTCTGTGTCGGTTTGTTTTTGTTCATGGTGCAGCAGTGTCTGTTGAAACACTTATCTATGTATTCTTTCAGATGGTCCAGATCACTTGATGTTGTAGTCCAGTTTTTGGGTGGTAAAGAAAAGGAAAAAAGAAAAATGAAAAAAAAAAAAAAAGATTTTATGTCTGAGTAGATATGTTTGTTTGGATCAGCAGTCTAGCAGCAGTATGCCGCCATCTTGGGTCTCGCACCATGTCTTGAGAGTTGCATTCACAGCAACATCTGCTTCTCCTAGGGGATCCAAATTGGGCTTTTTCAGTAACAGTAGAGTGATTGCATATTTAAATCAAATGGCAAACGGTGGGACCATTTTCGGCTGTGTGACATCTCGCTCCGCTGCAATGAGAGCATCCCATGCGAGAGTAGGATCTACTATTGCTTGCTACAAAGCAAAGTGGTTGGGATTCCATAACTGGTGCAAGGAAAGGAGATTTGACCCCCTGACATGTTCAGTAGGAGAGGAGAGGTTCTCTTGTTTATACAGTATCTGGTGGAAAAGGGGCTATCTCATGCCACTGTTAAAGTGTATGCAACAGCTATTTCCTGTCATGAGGTTCTGTCTGTTTCTTGTCATGAGGGTTTTGGCGACAGACCTGTCTTCGCCCACCCCCCTGTGAAACTTTTTTTTTAACAGGGGGTTAGGAGACAACACCCGGTGATGCGTGTCTCTGCCCTCCAGTGGGAACTACTGTTGGTGCTTGAGGACCTAGTGAGTGATTCCTATGAGCACTCCTCTCTGAAGTCATTGTCATTCAAGACAGCTTTGCTGTTTGTGCTGATTTCAGCTAAGAGAGTGAGTGAGCTGTGCGCACTGTCGGTTCACCCCTGTTTGTTGCTTCATGGTGACCACAGCAGTGCTACTCTCAGTCTGAACCCCTCCTTTGTTCCCAAGAACATAAGCAGTTCATTTAGGTCGAGAACTATTTAGCTAGAAGCATTTTGTTCTCCAGCCCATGGGGACATCAGGGAACATGACGGGCTCCTTTTCAAGGTCCATGCTTGCAGGGGTGACTTAGGACTTGCCCGGTGTCAGTGTCAGCTGAGAGAGGATAGAGGTGCTTTAAAAATAACAGCTTTGTGATCATATGAAAAGATGTCCACTAACTCCAGGTTCTCTAGGCAGAGACCAGAAGAAAGTACCAACTTGAGGGTATGACATTTGGAATGTGTAGGTCCTTTAACTGACTGTAAGAGGTTGAATGATTCAACTAGATCTAGGAACTCACAAGACATGGGGTATGCAGGACAACAAACATGAATGTTAAAATCAACCAAAATAAGGTACTCTGTGATAAAACTATTGTACTTTGGGGCTCTATAAACTAAAATACAGAATAAGGGAATAGGACCTGTGATGAGAAAGCTTAGGACTTGACAAATGATGTAAAACTACCAAATGAAATAAGAGGGAACTTAAAACACTTCTTATAAAAAAAACAGCTAAACCACCAACTCTCTGAAAGGGTCAAGGAAGATGGAAATGTTTAAAATCGGGGGGGGGTAGCCTCTACTAAGACAGCTGAGTTTGTTGGGGTCAACCATGTCTCCGTTACCATAAGAAAGTCCAGCTATTGGAAACAATTTTTTTGGTGTGTTACTCTGCCAGCAGAGGGGCAGATACACAGCTGATGATGAATGGCAGAATGGAACTGTCTGCGTTGCAGCTGGACCTAGTGAGATTTATATTGCAGTAGTAGTTCACAAGTCTAAAACTATTTGTTTACCTATTATAAAAAGAACTGTCAGGAATAGGGGAATTTATAGGGTTGCTAGAGGGTCCTAGGTCCACATGAGCAATGGAAGAGAAGCATGATGAATCAATTGGACTGGGGCTAGAACCCCAGAGATATCAGTAGTAGTGGGACTGGTCAGAGCGAGTGGACGTCAAGGAAATGTTTTGGCTGTCTGAGAAAGGAGCACCCGGGTGGGCAACACAGTACAAAATGTTTGAGGATAGTAGCTTTGCCCCCAGCCAATTAGAATGTATACCATTGTTTCTAAATAACTGTCTGCATTCCCAGTAGAGATTGACTGTTGATGTAGGAGACACTGTGGGCAGCACAGGCTGTTGAGAGCCAGGTGTGCATAGACAGAGCCTGCTAAAACGCCCAACACTGCAGCCACAGGAGGAGATAGGGCCGTACATGTAAATGTTCTTCACAGATCTCTTCAGAAAGCAGAACTAGTGCACAAAGTCACTTTTCAGTAGTTCAGACAATAGTTCAGTGGCACCCGGGAGACAACAAGCTATTGCTGAACTTGTTTTAACATTCCTGATGTCAGCTATTACCAGGGTTGTGACCTGACGTGGGCATTGTCTAGGTGCTGGTCACCCTGGGGGGCGGAGTGCAGGTGTAGTCCACAGGGACCCAAAGCTGCTGGTCCTGGTCTAGATAGTGGAATCCCTAGACCAGGACCGGCACTGAAACCACTTGACCTTGTGGGCAGCGGCGCTGGCTCCAAGCCAACAGCGGACAGTTGTTGCTCCAGCTTCCCAGCACATCGAACCTGTTACCCAGCTGGATAGGCCCTGGTGGTGGAATACGGGAGAAGTTCCTACATTGTTTCTTGTCACTCTGGATGACAATCCAGGGTTCCGAAGGAGCAGGTGTGGAACAGATCTGTGGGTTTGGCTCCAAGCCTGGGACCGAGCCACAGAAGCATAGTGTTGTTGTTGGTAATGCAGGACGCTTCTGCAGCCAGCAAGTCCAGGAGTCGCTCATCTTTTTGGATCCAAGCTGACCTTCCAGTTTGAAGGCATCCAGAGCAGTCCAAAGGAGAGGTGAGTGGTGGCATTAATATAAAATGTAACTGCAGGGTTAGTTGTAGGGTCTGTGTTGTCTGAGTTGGCGGCTGGAGGATCTGCTGCTCAAGTAACATCCACATACTGGATAGCTGATATACAGATAAAATCATTTGAGGGTTAAGCAGTCATAGACAACATGCCATAAAAGAGTAGTTAAAAACTAAGAATGGGAAAAAATAAGTAGCAACGATCAAGCAGCAACCAACCACACAGTGTTGCTGCACATGCCACATACTATTACTGTATTACTCTAAAGTATGTGTTGATGGAGACTGATGTCTGTGTGATTCAGTCAGCATTATCTCTGATAACAGCTGATATGTCACAACAGCAGCAGCATCTCCACATCATATCACATGCTGTCTGTTTCCACAGCTCTCTGCAAACATAAATTATAATCTATTTCTCTGCAGCTCACATCACCTACAATAAACCTGTTTTGTTTTTGTATTTTGAATCTCCAAATTAGGTCACAGTACATTTGTGGCAGTCATGTGGTGTGTGGGGAATACAGTGATTCTAACTCCGTTGTGTACTAGTACAAATTTCACCTTAATATGGCTGTGTGTGTTTTAACTTGTCTTAACTTGTATGACAGGCTTTGTAATATGTACTATTTGTAACATTACTAATTATTCTCTGTTTGGTAATTTGTTTTTGTTTTTTTGTTTTTTTTAAATACAGCCTACAAAAAGCTAACATACAAAAAAATGATATCTATCTATCTATCTACACACACATATATATATATATATATATATATATATATATATACACACACACACACAAAACTCTCTCTCTCTATATATATATATATATATGTCTCTGTGTCACCTAGTTTTGTAAGAATTTGATGAGAAACAACCAGGAATATGTACCATGTGAGGACAATATGACTTGAAATAGTAAAACCGAGGTTCAATGTTAAAAGTTTAAGTGCTTTTAAATCAGATTTTGTGCTTTTAAATCACGAATTGTGAACACAAGATTGACATATCATTACTTTTTAAGTTGATATGTTGAATTTCTTAGCAAACAGTTGCTTATTTCCACATCCGGCAGTCACGGAGCAACATTATCATTCATTTGGAGTCATGTTTCTGTCCACCTGGTGAAAGTAAGTCCAATATTTACTCTCTTTTAGCTGTTTTTGCTCTCTACCATCTCCTGAGGGAAATATCAGGCTCTTTAGCTGCTAAATGCTCCACTATGTTCACCAGCTAGTCTACAGCTAGCTGTACTGAGCAGGTAGTGTACAGTGGCTTTTTAGAGCTTTTTCTCTGAAAACAGCATTATGAAAATTATTCTATGAGAGTGCTGAGAGTGAACCAAAACAGTAAAGTTGCAGCCTGACAGCTAAACAATGAACTGGAACTCGTTATAAAGCTCCATAAAGCCGAGGGGAGCTGCAGTATTACTGATAATTCTCTGTAGGTTCATCACTAAGAGCCACGACCAGCATTTTACACACTGACAGCTCATATATTGTTATTACAAAAATAGAGATTAGAGCAGCTTTAAAGGTCTGAATAATCATTCTACCACTGCATTCCTAATGTTGGACAAATGTTCCTAAAGTGGGATTGTCTTTTAAGTCAATATAGACCCTTGAGGTTCTCAGAAATATCATGGAATTGTCCGTGTTCAAATTTCAATTTCAACTGGGCAACCCCATCTGCTGAAGAAGATCATGATATGATCAAAAGCTCCAGGACAGCAACTAAATGGACCCCACAGTGAAATGCTTTTTTTATGAACTAAAATAATAAAGCTCTTAAAACCAGATCTAGACACAAGACAGGAGCCTGACAAATTAGCAATTACTATAATTACGAGAAACCAACTGACATGCAGTGAACATGGGACTTCAGGGGCCCATGAGGGTCTGGATCAATTGTCTGCTTTGTCCAGTTGTTAATCCAACCTTTCATGCATGTTAAAGAAATACTAGGAAATACTAGGAATATATTAGGAAAAATATTAGGAATCATCCTCTGGTGGTCAAATATATTCATATTAGATTTTACAGCAATCTGCCCAGAAGTTATTGAGAACAGATCTTGCTCAGGATGGACAGTGATGGACAGACAGACTGACATGATCATCCTTAGGACTGTATATACAGTACACCGAATGCTTTTTAACTACTTTAATAGAAAGCTGTTCCATATATTTCCTTGCTGATGTTGTGTGCTGCAGGATCTGTTGGAAGCTGTCCAGTTTAGGAGGAAGAATTGGCACTTTTCTGCTTTCCAAACCCCAACGTCTCTGTGTTTCCGTCTATCTGTCTCTCTGTCAGTCCATCTCTGGGGAAATCGAGGCCCTTTGCTGACACACCTCTCTCGCTCTCACACACACACATCCACTTTCTCTCCCTTTATGTATACCACTCTTGTTCTTTCTTCCCCCCATCCATCTATCTGCCTTTCTTCCCTCTGTCTCAGGGGTATTTGAGGCCAGAGCAGCCGCTGTCGCATCAGGAGTCATCCAGTGTGACAGAATGAAGAGCATCACACAGGCTCCTGCCTGCTGGACCGGCCCACAGACTGGCAACCACCACACACACACACACACACACACACACACACACACACACACACACAGATACACATACACATACACATAGACAAATACATATACACACCTATACAGAGACAGAGAGAAACAAACACCCCAGTCCACTGCACAATAAATAATAAATACAAGACTCTGCTTGTTGTTGCTTTTCTTTTGTCTGTTCCTTTGTCTTAAAGAAATAATCTCCTTAATTTTCAAACAGAATGTCTATGTTTTTCTCTCCTCTCTGTCAGTGATTGGTAATTACAATAGTGACTAGTTCAACATTTGAGGAAATACACATTTTCATTTTCTCTCAGAGAGTGAGATGTTCAGATGGATATTTGTTCTCATCTCTTTGTGTTGAGTACAGAGCTGAATAGAGGGCACGGCTAACCTAGCTTAGCACAAAGACTGGACATAATAGAAAACAGCTAGCATGGCTCTATTCGAAATTTAAAAAATATATATACCTTACCAACACCTCTAAGGCTTAAAACTTATTATTATAAATTCCATAAAACATCACACAGTCAAAAGCTTAGAAAGAGACAGAAGGTTAATAGAGGCAAAAATAGCAATATTTATCACAAAATCCTTTCTTACCAAACTATGATCACTTATCCATATTACATCAGCAAAAGTTCTGACCAAAATCAGTTCATTTGAATATAATTGCCAATATTAGTGGATTGTGCTCTGAGCTTTTGTGTAGAGTTTAAATTGGGTGCATTTTGATATGCAGACCATCCTGACAGTGCTAACCTTTGAGAGAACAAATATAACCAGAGAGTCGAAAATGGAGGAAGCTATTACATAAGTAGTGTCACACCTTCCAATCATCTAACTCTCTTTTGTATAACTCTGAGTATGAACAGCTCCACAAAAAAGGCATGATCTACAGTTAGACAGGAGTAAAGCAACATAGCCAACAAGCCTGCTACCTGGTGGACAGCCAACCAGCTAGCTTGGTGGGCTACTGTGTTTAATAATAAGAATATATTTGTGCTGTTTATTTATTTGAATGGAAAACCCCATCAGCATATCTTTGTGACTGACCTCTGAGTAAACCTACTACAGTCCCCCTTTACACTAAATAAATAGTAGAGCAGAAAGCCACAGAAATACACATGTGAAAGTAACTATTGCCCATGAATGAATGTTCTCACTGATGAAAAGCTAAACACAAAAGCAACTGAGTGTGTCATAACAGACAAAAAGGCTAAATGAGTCCCAAACACTCAACCTAGAATAAAGTCAGTGTGAAGAGTCAGAGTCTGTTTTTGTCTCTGATCTTGAGGGAAAATGTTGCTGTGATCAACAAAAGAGAAAAATCCATTTCTGAACAAAAACACTCATACAAATAAATGACTGGGAACAAAAAAAACCCTGAAATTACCAGTGTGTCTTTCTCAGGAGACTGTTTTTTTGTGCTCCCCTCTTGAGTTTCAGTTAGCATACTTCATGTGCAGAGATTTCCCAGCAGTGATCATACCCACGCCAAAATTTAATTTGGGCTCACTGAGTGATTCTACAGCATCTCAATTAGTGGGGACAGGATGATCATCTCTAATGCAGTGCTGCTTTACGTGTTAGGATAATAAGATAGTGTGTTTAGATATAAAAACTAGGCACACGAGGAAGAATTAATGTGTGAAAATTATTCCACATTACAGTACAGTGATTGATCTTTGTGTTGTGTCAGAGTGAGAAAAGGTGACAGCTCTGTATCCTAACCCTGGTCAGATAAGCAGGGTTACACATTTTCTGTTGTTTTTCTGTAGTTTTCAGTATTGTTTCTTTGTTCAAACACTTAACATGATGTGATAACAAATGTTTTAGGGAGGAGACTGGGTGGATTTTTGGATGCACAAAGTGTCTGACTTTGACACCAGAGACACCTGTTTACATATTTTCTCTTAGACAGACAACGTTTTGTACAGATATTCATGGTCTCCAGCGGATAGATCTTAATGACCTTCCCCAGTCTCACATTTAATCTGTCTGATTCACTGCTCTAATCCTCTTTTGTCATCTGAACCTGCTCTTCCTGGTCTCAGTCTAAGCTCACTCTGACACTAAGTCAAATACTAGCTAAATATATCATAATTGTAATAACTGTATTAACCTGGATTAAAAATATTTAGCATACATCAATAATAATTGTATACTCATAACAAGCAGTAGCAGTATTATTTGATTATTCAATGTGTGATGTCACAGTAATGGGGGGGTCACATTGTTTTTTGGTTTACAAGGCCTTGAATATGGTCTGTATGATTTTACAGTTTGTAATTAGAACTAGAGGGTTTGGGATGTTATCACTGACAGGAGATTTGTTTTTCATTGTTTTATTATTATAACGAACAAGCAACTGACAGCCAAATTCACAGTTGACTGTCTGGCATCAGGCAGGGATCAGTCAATATTTCAATTTGTTTCTTCAGAGCTGAGTATGTTTCTGAGCTGTTTTCACATTAAACCTTTTAGTGTCCTCCTCACCATTGTGGTAGATCAGGGATAATGTGCCAGAGTCTCACTGGCTGAAGATATGAAAGGAAGATGAGTGGTAGGACTGTCAGTGATGGTAACAGTTTCCATTACGCTCATCACTGCCAGTCTTGAAAGACACAGAGTCACTTCCAATCTGATATTTGTAACAGAGTGAAAGACGCTGCTGTCATTACTGTCAGAAAGTTTCACGTTAGACCTCTATTTTGGGGAAGTGGAAAGGAAAAAGATTTTGAAAGAAAATGATGGGAGGAGAGATAAACTTAGAAACCACCACAGATGTATTATGGGACTGAATGACTGTAACTCAGTGAATCCATCTTTTTTTGACATTATTTGATCAAATAGTGTCTCTCTGAAGCCCATTCTACACCCACAGAGATTTGGCTTGTTCTATTATTTTCTGTCTGTGTGGTTTCAGTCAGTGCTGCTGTCTGCACTGACTGTACTGAAACCAGCCTCATCTCTGTCACACTCATCACTCCATCTTTTTCATTTGAAGTGCGTTTTTTCCCGGCTAGCTATGAGGATGACCTGCCTGCCCAACATTTTGGTCCAGATTAAAAAATCATTTGACAGAACACTGATATTCTATATATTTCTTGTTGTCGAACAAATGTGAAAAAACAACTTGGCAACACTATGCTGGCTTCAGGAAGAATTTTCTTTATTTCTCTGTGTTTCGGCACAGGGCCTTCATCAAGATGCATTAAATTGAAAAGTTCCTAATATTTTGTCCACCCTATTAACATACATGAAGGGGTCAAAATATTAGGAAGACTTTTCAATTTAATGCACTCCAATACACCACCACCACTCACTATGATCTTAATAAAAAAATATAAAGTAGAATTATCACCTTTCTGACAATGTCAACAAAAACTGAAAATGTATAAGCTTCATGAAAGTAGAATTTATGGCAGAGCTGTTGGATTGGATTGTAGATTGCACAGGTATTCCTAATAAAGTGCTCAGTAAGTGTATACTCTACAAGAAGACTGAATCCTCATCAGTTATCCAATGAGAGCTTGACAAATGTATGGCTAGCATTCAGAGGATGATGCACTTCCAGCACAGGAATTGCAAAATAAAAGTACATAACAAAATGAATCATTAAAAGCAAAAACCTACATACATGATTAAAAGTGTTAATACAATTAAGAACAGCAAAACCTTTATTAAAGAATTGTAAAAAAAAAGACTATAAAAACTGTCTAATACTAAAATCTGCACTCATTCCCCTTGGATGTGAGATTGTAAATCCAGAAAGCCCCTTTCTGTTTCCTGAGAAAGTTAATGTCCCATATGTATCTTATCAATACCAATAAAAGAAAAGTCCATCAAGTAATGTTTGGCCTCTGAAACCTATCTGGCTACTGGGTGTTTTATGTGCCTGTGTTCACTTTTAGTGAACACAGGAATGTTTCATATTTATAGTCTCACATAAATCCCATGAAAAGTCTGAAATCAACAATGAATTGACACTAACATCCAAACGTACCTATCTGTCTCCTCTGTTACATAGAATTACATTGTTGTCCTAAAACTATGAATCATATATTGATCTAAAACTATGAATGATATCTTGATGATATCTTATTATATAAGCAAAAAAATCATATTATCAATATGTCTTGTTTACTCCTACGTACTTTTCCTTAGAGTTAAAAGAAGATGAGAGTAGATTCTTCATCTTTTTAATTATTATTTTATAATTATCTCTTGGCCCCAGCACCTCCACCAAATGTTGATCTGGTAATACTGAACTCCAGCAGGGAATTCAAGTGTAAGTATTCAGTAACTTGAGTGATGATACAAGTAGCCTGGAGGTGGCTTAAAATCCTGCAGAGAAATTGTGTGACAGGAGGAAGTCAATGAATAACCTTCTCCATTCAATAATTACTTTTGAGGTGCCCCTAAGCAAGGCAGTGGACCCTGAACTGTGACAGTGGAGCTGGAGCAACTGTCCCCTCTAGACAAACTCATAGTAATAGTATAATATAGCAAACCATAATAACATAGCATGAAAGTCATTTTAAAGACAGAGAATCTATCCTCGTCTGTCCTGTCATCTGTCGTCATGTTTAATGTCTCTGCTCCGAAATGGACACTGGAAGTGTGCTGTTTTTTGTTGTTGCTTCCTTCCATCTGTCACTTTTACACTTTTAGTTTCACTCTTTTTTTTAATCTTTCTGTCATCATTTTTTTTTTTCTAATAAACTTGTTTAACCCTCTGAGCTTCAGTTTCCAGCAGTAACTAACTGTTATTCAGAGTTTTTAACCGTCCAGCAGCTGTTTGTCGGCGTGTGATGCCGGAGCAGGAAGTTTGAAAGCAGCTAGCTGAGGTTAGCATGCCAGAGCTAATTATCAAAACAAGTTAAATTAAAACGGAATCATACTTGACTTAACATGTCATTGGAAAGTGAAATGGTTAGAGCCCTGGACTTTACCGTTCTAATCAAAGACTTTGCCACACGTATAACCGGAGGAAGACGTTTTAAAGGTAGGAACACACTTTAATACCTGCGGTTACTGATTGATTTGTGCAATATTCTTATGCTTGTACCACTTGTGGGTGGACAGAGGGATGCATGCAGGCTTCACTTACCAGTGTTGTACGAGTTTTGTGTTTGGACAGTGGTGCTCCCTTTTATTGTGGCTATTTAGACTTTAAGGCACTTGAACTTATTAGTTCAAGGTTGGCTATCCAACATTCTGCATCTCAGCATCCCAATGTCTCTCCCTATGACTGCTTGGTGATCTCTCTACTATTATCAACCCACTTTTCATCTATTTATTTATTTTATAATCACTTATTTGACTATTCAGAATGTAAACACTGTTTTACTTTAACTGCAGATACGTGGAAACATTTAGGGTTTTTTTTGTTTTTGTTTTTTAATTCCATGTGCATGTGTTTGATTTTCACACAAAAAATAAAATTAAAAAAAAGAAATATTCCTATCTATTGTTGTTGTCTTGTTGGTATAATAGTAAAAAAAAAAGACACTTTTCAACGCAAACATTAAAGTGCAAAGCGTTAAGACGTTTTAGTTTCTCATTCCCACATTCCTGGAACTATCTGATGGAAAAGCTGTATAGTTGTGAATCCTGGTGTTGCTGTAAAAGAGCATGGAGCGTTGTCCAATTTCCCTGCTCAACTACAGGTTTAACAAAGAGGGCCTAATCACAACAGCAGGTGTATTCAAAGTGTCTGAAGGAAGGTTGCGTATGGGAAATCAACAGCCACTCAGTCCAACTCATCGATGCTAATGACTTTGCAGCAGCAGGCCATTTACAGCACACTTACCTGCTCTCCCAACAATGAAAACTCTGTCTTGATCTGTGTGTGTGTGCCTTTGCTTTTTCACGTATGCAAACAAAGAGAAAGAGGCAGAAAGTTCAACCGAGCAAACAAAAGTGAGAGCAACAGGCCAAGCGAGAGAAGCGTAAACACAGCACAGACTAAACAGTGGAGTTGGGAGAGTTTGATAGAAAAATAGTGAAATAGTGAACAGAAGCTGTTAAGAGAGGCTGAAGTTCGGGACAGGCATGACAGACGTTTGAGATGCAATCGATTGACAGATAAAATGAAAGTGGCCTGTGTCTGCCCTGTTTTTCATCCAGCACTGTCTCCCTGCTATTGACAGCTTGATAGAAAAAGACAATAGCAGACTGATGGGGAATGAATAACCTGCACTGTAGAGAAAGGCAGACAGAGAGGGAGTGTTTGTCTGGGAGTTTGTCTGGGAGATGAGTTGAAGGAATGAGTCTTTGAGTGTGTGTTCTCATTAGCAGGTAGATGGGGCATGGCAGAGGTGACAGGTGTGACAACTGGACTCTGGGTTATTCTGGCTGAAAGGCAATAGCAAACACACACATACACACATCAGGCTTCTGTCCAGGCCAATTTGAGGTGGTTAATGCTGTAATGCACTGGCCAGATATCTATTAGGGAATGGATGGGGTTGGCAAGGCCATCAAGTGTATGAGAAATATTTCATCTGTCTGATTATTTCACCCAGATCTGGGTCAGTTACACACTGGAGAGACAGGCAGGCAGGGAGGATTTCCAATCAGCCACCAGGGAGCTGTGAAGGGCACTTTGTGCTGGATGACTACTGTACATCCAGGTTGCAGAGAGACATGACACTTCTGTTTGCAGGACTTTGTGGTTTCTACAAAAATATCCATAATGGCTGCAAGCCAAATGGCAGTGGCCTGTAATCATTGGAAAATGGGTCACATTTTGCCAGGGATCCTTCCAGGGAACAACAGTCCTCATGCAAAAACCACACGTACCAACATATTTGTTCTTAATGTTCTCAAGTGGGACATACAAGTGATTTAGGAGAACTTGTTGCATTCACCAATTTTCTTGTATATTCTGTTTTTTTTTTGCTCCCCGTACCACTATACTGACAGAATTAAAGCAGCACTAATCAACATTTTATAGTAAGAAAGGATTAAATGACTATGTGTAATGTGAAAGGAGCCATTCGTCGTGACAAACCCACAGAGAATTATCACAAACTCTGCCATTCCCCTCAGCTTTTCAGCCTCTTTCAGCTCATTGTTTTGGTTTTACGGCCTTTAGCTTTACTATTTTGGTTCAGCTTCACTACTCTCATCAACCTGGTTGATAAACCCACTGTACACTTCATACGATCTACTTCACACTGGCTGGCTGTATTGCTGGGGACACAAGGGAGTCCATTTTTAAATTTGGTGCAATTTGGACACGCAGCATGTTTAATATTAATAAACTTGAAATAACCATGCGATCAGCGAGCCGCTCCACTCTGCAGCAGCAGGGCAACTGCATGTCATGATCAGAGCTGTACAACCCTGCCATGAGAGATACAAGGGGACGACATCTCTCTTTGTTTGATAACGTTAAAAGTTAGGCTTTGTTGAGGGTTTCCCGACTCAGTTTAAAAAAGACACGAGAAGAAGAGAGTGAGAGGGTGAGCAAGCTGAGAGCATGAGCGAGCAACAGTGAGACAGACTGGAAAGTTTTCTCTGAGAGAGAGGAAGCCCGCAAATGACAGAAATACAGTTATTTTCTGATTGTTTCATGGCAGTTACGTTCTAAAGCACAAATAAACAACCATCAAACACTCAACTGGTGATTTACTTTGGAGAAAGTAAAATAAACTTTGAATAAACAAGCAAACAGCGAGCCACTCTGCTCCGTGTCTGAGTGCAGCGGGGACTGTTTGATATAAATGCCATCACATCACAGTGGGGCGGGGCTTCTGGACTCTGACTCCAGTTCACACTTGGCGGGTGTACTGCTGAGGACCCAAGGAAGTGCAGTGTCGAGTGTGAAGTTGTTTGGACATGCCATACGTTTAATAAACTTTGAATAAAGAAGCGAACAGTGAGCCGCTCAGCTCCATGTCCGAGTGCAGCGGGGGCTGATATAAACACTGTCACATCACAGCTGGGCAGGGCTTCTGGGCTCTGACTTGCTGAGTGGGACAAAGGCACACGCCCCGCTCAGTTACACTGCCTGAAAGAGAAGAATAAGCATACACAAGAGAAAAAACAGAGAAGTAGGCAGTAAAACTAGCCAATAGGAGAGCAGACACGTTTGATTGGCAGCAGAATCAACCAATGGAAAGCCGTAAACTGCTTCTACGGTTCAATCTCTATTTAGTCTCACTGGTGAAGTTTCTGTGTGGATTTAAACCATTTAAATTGTTAAATTCATATTGTTTTAATTGATACTTTTGTCAATTGATACATACATATGCAATTCTCGAGAAATTATAAGCAATCAGTCTGTTCTGAACTGGCATGTTGGAAGAAAGGTTGTGGGTTCTTTGAAATCAAAAAGTTTCATCCTTTAAGGAGCATGAATGTGCTCTGGAAATGTATTTGCTATTTGCCTATAACATGGTAGTGTGGTGACAGGAGTGAGTGGTTTTAATTTTTCTTGGAATAGTTGCCCTTTTGGAAAAAAACAAACAAAAACAAAAACAAACAAACAAAAAAAAAACTACAGATTTAGGTGAGTTGATTAGGTGAAATGATTTTTTCTTATATGATGTCTGAAAAGAGCACTGGTAACTTTAAAGGCTGGGTTCCAATTCTTCAGTACAGTGTATCTTAATACAAGATTCATACTGTATGTCATATGTGTATTCACAGAACCAATCCCTTCTCAGCACAAATATGCTGAAGGACAAAATCAATAAGTCTCATTTAGAGAGGAGTGTTACAACAATGGGTAACTTTTTCAGCACCCAAACACTGTTTGAAATTGATTTTTTTTAATGCTTTAGAGTCCCCTTTTCCCTTTACCATAATTATTTATTTACCTTTAGACAGCACCATTAACTGCTAAAAAGACAATGAATATCTACGATAGACATAAATTAGATTACTTAAAATGAATTGTTTGGTATTAAAAGCCTAAATCGTCACCTCAAAATGTCTAATAATGACAGTTCCAATGGGGAAAAAATGTTAATGACTTCCTTCATCCTTCCTATACAAGTTTATTTTTCATCCAGTGTTTAGAGGCTGATAAGGCTTTCCAAAAAATCAACTGGAGAAACATTCAAGGTTGCAGACTTGTGTCTAGTAAAAAGCACCACATACCTCTTATCGATAGGAACAGGTCTTTCTCTACAAACTGTCTGGGTGATAACACAACTTTTACACTTGATAAAGTGCTTTTGAGTATCTGTCTTGGTTGGTGAAAGGTTAATAAGTGAGCTGAAAATGATCCTATATGGACGTTTCTCTGTTCAGGCAGAAAATGCACTGGGTGTTTGATACAATATACTGCAGTACATACCTGTAACACCGAATGGCCAGCCCATCAAAATAATGCTTCTACCTCTGAAAGACAAGGACTATGTAGAAACTGTTAGTTTCACTTTTCAACCTTACCTTTTAATAAGAGCTACACATTTAGCAAAAAAAGTGAGTGTCACATGGACGCTCCAGGATTGATCGAAACTCCAGCTCCATGAGCCTCACCAGCTAAATTTAGTAACTACTAGTTAGTTTCAAGCTAGTGATTTAGTAAATGAGCTTGCACCATTAAAACTTAAAGATCCCCCCCAGACATGTTTTAAGATATACAGTACTGTACAAAAGTTTGAGGCACTTTAGATGTTTAGATTCTTATCCATAATGTAGTACCATCAGGGAGGTATCTGATTGGTCCCAAATTTATTCTGCAGCATGACAATGAGCCCAAACATCCAGCCAGAGTCACAAGGAGTCCTGCAACAGACCCCACAGAGCCCTGATCTCAACATCATGGAGTCAGTCTGGGATTACATGAAGAGACAGAAGCAGCTGAGACGCCTAAATCCACAGAAGAACTGTGGCAACTTCTCCAAGATGCAGGAAGAACCAACCTGCCAAGTACCTGAAAAACTGTGTGCAGGTGTACCGAGAACTGCTGCTGTTATAAAGGCAACGCTGCTCACAGCAAATATTGATTCCATTAACGTTTCTGCTGTTTACTCAACTTTGTATCAAGTTAATTGATGAATAAAAACTATTTATAGCATTTAAAGCATCCTTACTTTACTTTTAGTGCCTAAAACTTTTGCACAGTACTGTATACAACACTCTACTTTGAATAATAATTTTGTCTAATTTTTCACAAAAATCTAAATTATCTTGATAAAATCCTTAAAATTACATCTATTCCTTCTCCCTCATTAAAAATTTCCAGAATCTATAAATACGCAAATATTTTATACTTTAAGAGATGACTTATCTAGTAAACTGTAGTAATTTGTGTAAACCAGAAGTCACTGAAGCTCGAGAGCTACACTGCTGAAAACAAGACTAGGTCAAAACCTAGTATATGGCTGGACTGGGTGTGAAAAATTGTGGCCAATTTGTTACAAGGATAGTCAGTGGTAGTGTCTATAATGTAAATTCCTGGATATTAAATGTTCATCTGGAGGCTATGGTGGAAATTATGAATGAAAGTCTTGACAGCATTGGGTGCACATTCAGGATGCTTATCTCCACCCTGTTACTGCAGTCACAGCAAGCACACCTACCCTAAGCTGAGAGCTCGGAGCAGGAAACACAGTTGTTCTGTGTCACGCTGTCCTCTGTTTTCATCACAGTTATGTGTTTTGGTCATTTAGAGACAAGACTGTAAAAGTTAGTTTACAGCCTGTCATGTTGTCACACATATCCAGGATGATAATGTCAGTAAGCCCGAGTAAAATACAGACATTTATCCCATGAGAATGCACCGCACAAAACACAGATGTGGGGGTTAAATAGGGCTATGAGTGGAAGCACTGTAAACAGCCCCTGATGATGTAATAGAAAACTGTTCATGCCGATTAATTTTGAAAGAGCAACAGCCAATGGGGAAGCTCCAACACTTAGCCGGCTGACCAATGGTTTAACTTCATTGCTCACTCACTCACTCATAGACAACCGCATGTGTAAGGCTGGCACACTGTTGCAGTCCAGCCAAAAAAAAACTGAAATCAGCATAAGATGGTTCCTGGGTTTAGCTGGTTTGAATCAGGTTATGCTGGTTAACCAGGTTTGTCAAGCTGGTGACAGGGTGGTGCAGCTTGTTGGCCATCCTAATTGAACTGGTCACTCAGCTGGGCCAGATTTCAGGCTGATCAGCCAGTTTAGAAAAGTTGGTCTCAAGTAGAAATAGATGGTTGGCCAGATGAGAAAAGGTGGATCAAGCTGAGTCAAGCTGGTGTAACTGGTAGGCCAACTTGGTCAAGCTTGTGTCGGGCAGGTGAAGTTGGATGTATTAAAAATTAAAAATTCAATATTAAACTGTCATATATCTGCATAGAGAACTGCATAAGTTAACCTGAGATTTTTAATATACATACAGCATTTACAAAAATCACCGACATTTGATTTTTCATTCATTATGTATTAGTGGTCAAGATTCAAAATTTGCACTTGCATTGAAGCACTGCTTGGTTCTAAGATTGACTTAAACAACCCAAACACAACCTGTTAGAGCTTTCCCTGCCTTCTTGGGGCCGAGGCAACATTTCAGAGAAGGACCCTCTTTGAACTTACATGTGTGTGACCCCCTGAAGCAGTAAAGACCCTACACTACCCTATGGATGCATCATAGTCTGACATGCTATGTTATAATGTTAATAATTTGCACATTTCTCGCTATAAATGTTATCAAAATCATTTTAACGCCAAAACTATCTATATATAACTAAATATTGCATTTTCCACTGAGAATAAAATGAATGGCAGCTATTTTGTTTGTTTGAGCAGACAGAAACACCTTCATGTTTTGTGTTGAGAGATGTTAAAGACATTTAAAAACGACAGTGAGGAAAGTACTCATGCGCAGCGCATCCTCTCCAGTCCGCCCACTGGACTGGTAAAATAAGAATAAAGGAATAAAAACAAGGATAAAATCTCATGATTAAATGTTGAGTGATGTAGCGGTTATAGTTAAAAATGAATAACAAATGAGAAAAAAACAATACAGCTTCTGTGCCTGCCGAGTCCCGACTGACAAAAAAAAAAAAAAGTGCTGCAGGCACGAAACCTACTTCCAATTTAAATACATTAGTTTTAAGGTCGTGCTGCCTGTCACGAAAAAAAATGGAAAAATCATGTCCATGTACACAAATAGATAAATTAAATTTCGTGACTATTTCACGAATTGCCGTGAGACTGGGTGGGATATGTAGCACAATAAGCTAGCAAAGCTCTGTAAACATTATTGATTAATCTGTTGACTATTTTCTCAATTAAGTGATTAGTCATTTGGTCCATAAAATGTCAGAAAAGGTGAAAAATATTGATCACTATTTCCCAAAGCCCAAGATGACATCCTCAAATGTCTTATTTTCTCCTGAATAAGAAACCTCAACCCAAATATATTCAGTTTACTCTCATAGAGGACTAAAGAAACCAGAAAATATTCACATTTGAGAAGCTGGAATCAGAGAATTTGGATTTTGAATTTTCTTCTTTAAAAAATTACTCAAAACTATGAATCAATTATCAAAATAGTTTGCTATTAATTTAATAGCTGGCAACTAATTGACTAATCATTGTAGTTCTTGCACTCTGTTTGTATACCATGTTTAATTTGCCAAAGATTTTAAATAAAATAATTCATATATTTTTATTTATTAAATATTTTGGACTCAGCTAGTTAAATTGCAAGGCCTGAAATTTGTGTACTGACTTGTCTGGGCAGTGTTCAACATGTGAACAAGATCAGTGTGGGTCAGTCTGAAATTTTGCAATAAGGATGAATTCAAAAACTGTATCAACCAAATATGCATAACACACATCCCCCAGCCAATTAGAAAGTAGTTTTCTTCAAATACAGAGTAGATACAGGTAATTCAACATTTCATTTTATTTTTTTAACTTTGGCTGCATGTTGCTCATGTCCACTTTTTTCTCTTGAATGTATTGAATCATCTGATGTATCCTCATCCTTATCAAGAGATGAAATACACTTTAGAGAAGCAATGTGTAACACATACAAAATCACTTCCATTAATGCAACTGAATATACGTAGTGAAAACACTTCAAAAGAAGCCAGCTGAGGTGGTTTAGACACCTGGTTAGGATGCCTCCCTCTGGAAGTGTTCCAGGCATGTCTAACTGGTAGGAGACCCTGGGGCAGACCCAGAAGACGCCGGAGGGACTACATATCTCTTCTGGCCTCGGAATACCTTGGGATCCCCCAGGAGGAGCTGGAGGGCATTGCCAGGGTGAAGAATGTCTGGATTCCCTTACTCAGTCTGATGCCATCGTGACCCGGTCCCGGATAAGCAGCAGAAATTGGATAGATGGATGGAAAACAATGGTGGCAGTAATTTGAGAGTACACACTTGGATCACAAGTTGCAGATTCTCATGTTCAGCTCCAGCTATCATTTCTTGTGAATAATTGTACAGGCTCTCCTCCTTTTCAAAAGACGACATCAAAAGTTGCTGTCCTTCATTTGCAGTAGGAGGACATCTTCTCGTCTGGCAATTCCTCATCTGAAGAGACTTGATTCTTTAAAAAAAAAAGATGATATAAGTTTAAATGATTCAAGTTCAGATACACACAATCTAGCTTCATTCAAAACATTTACCTCAATTGCAAGATGCCATCTGTTATGTTCACTTTCATCTCTATCATGTATCAAATTATCTGTTGGTGTCTCATCCTTGTCAAAAGACAAAAGAGCGTGTATTTTGTCAATATAGTCATTGGTAAACAAAATATAACAACCCAAGAAAGACATTTGTTGCAGGATCAGGATAAAGAAAACATAATTATGCCATATGTACACTAGGGATACATACCTAAATTAGAGCCTTGTGTTGACAAATTCTTCTGTGTAGATTTAGGTATTTCTGAGCTTCTGCAAGGCTCCAGGTATTCTTTGTACATTCGTTTTGACATTTGAACAGTAAAATAATGTTGCATGAACATGAAGATTTTCAACATCCTTCTAATATACCGGTACCTTTAGGTTTCTAATTTAACAGGTACAATGGCCAGTATAAAGTGACACCCAAATTGTGGCGTCTCATCATCTGCATTATGAAGTGCTCACTGAAACATTATGTGTCAGTGATAACACCAGTAATAACACCGACAACTGAACAACCTAAGATTAGCCCACCATTTCAGCCTCCTGTGTTTCCCTGGGGTCTCCTGGCTACTCCTGCTACTATGGAGCAGCCAAGCAGCAGCCTCCAGCCTTGTCCTCAGCCCCTGGTTCCCAGCTTTCAACTCAAGCACCAGCCCAAGCAGCCATCCCAGCCTCCTAAGCCCATGCTGAAGCAATCTCTTAACCCTGTTGAGTTGCTACAGTCTTTAGTCCCAGCTGAGCTGAAGCAATCTCCTGTCCCTGCTGACTTGCAGCAACCCCCTGTTCCTGCTGGGTTGCAGCAACCGCCTGTACTTGCTGGGCCGCAGCAATCTCCTATTCCTGAGTTGCAGCAGTCTTCTGTGGCTGTGCTTCAGCAGCCTCCTGTTTCCCTGGCTCCTCCAGCTCACTTGCCGGACTGTCAGCAGTCAGCCATCTCTGTTGACCTCCTCCCAGATCTTCAGCAGTTCGCCATCTCTACCGACCTCCTCCAAGACGTGCAGCAGTCAGCCGTCTCTGGCGATCTCCTCCCAGAGCTTCAGCAGTTGGCTTCCTCTGCCGATCCACAGCCAGACCTCCCAGATCGTCAATCAGCCATGTTCACTGATGCCAAGCCAGATCTCCAGCTGCCTGCCTCCTGCTCTCCAGCAGTCTCCAGACTCCAGTGGTCTGCTGCACTCTGCCCCAACCAGCAGCTGAATCTTCTGGTGCCGGCTGCCCTTTTTGGCATCAGCAAACATGGCTTCATCAGCGACCTCCAGAGTGGCTCAGCCTTCATTGCCAATCTCCAGAATGGCTCAGCCTTTGTCGCCGACCACCAGAATGGCCCCACATGTCTGGACATCCTCCTGGTTGCCCTCTGGAGCGACACGGGCCATCTGCCCTGCCTTCTGGTCGCCCTCCCGAGCAACAGCGGCCATCTCTCCTGCATTCTGGTTGCCCTCCTGAGTGAATGTGCCTGTCTTTCCTGCTCCCTGGTCACCATCTGGAGTGGCTCCCCGGTCTGGTCGTCCTCCTGGTCACCCTCCAGGGTGACACCGGCTGTTTTTCCTGCATTCTGGCTGCTGAAAATGGTGGCACAGTGGTGTTCTTCAGGCATGTCCTTTCCTAATAAAAATACACAAGAAACATAAAAATATGACATTATTGCAGAGTAAATGGCTGTTATTCATAAAAGAGGTTTGTGTGATTAAGTTCTGTAGATATTAAACTTTGTATTTGAATGTGGTTTCAAATTTTAATAGTGTACTACCAACTGGAGTATGAATGTACAGTGTAAGTGTTCAGTGCACTAACCAGAAATCTTGTTAGGAGTCCAGTTCTGTCTTCTCATGTTGAGCATCCACTGGTCCTGCCTGTCTGGATCACCTACAGCAAAACTTTACACAGACAAATGGGTATGTAAAGTCATATATGTGTTAGGTAACCTCCTTCACAGTCTTCTTTACGTGCAAACAATAAAGCTTAAATTATTTCATTGTTTAACAGCTCATAATGAATTTATTTTAGTTAAAAAAAGTGTGGTGGACAGTCCTCATATTCATTGTCTACTTATTTTTTTAAGATTCTTCATGTGACAGTCAAATGCATAGTTATTTCATGCCATAATCACTTCTGTAACACACGACTGACATAAATTTAGTAAGTTCTGCAAGTGTTACAGACAACAATGTAAAAGTAATGCAACAGACAAGCTTAGTTTTCCACATAATGACACATCATTAATTAAAACACTTTCAATATAATCTGTCTTAGTAAATGTTAAGCTACTTTACACAATTCCTTCTGAAATGCAGGTGTAACATTATATGTAACGTTTCAGCTCACAGCTGATCACAATCAGTCGGTTTCTGGAGTGTAATAACCTTAAAATGCCTGTTTTAGTAATAATATTAATAAAAATAATAACGTTTGGGTTTGTTGGCCATCAAATTTTATGTTACTGTATAGCCTCAATAACCAACTCCAGCTCAACCAATAACATATTGCAACATCTAGGTTAAGGTTATTTCTGGAACCATGCTGAAATGTGACATTTGAATAGTTTTAAGTTACACACACCTTGTAATTGCACACAGTTCACCAGTTTTTAACGTACCAAGACAAGTCTAGCATTAATGTTACGTTAACATTACATTGCCCATATGACAAGTTTAACGTTAACCAGGGGGCAGCATTAGTTAACTAAACGTGGTGGACCTTTATTTTCCAACCTCACACAGCCTTTTGTTCAAAAGTATTATCACCCTAAATCCGAACAGTTCTCTGTTACATTTTGACTTTGGAGCATGCCGGTTTAATAACTGTGGCATCTTGCTTGAAGGCTAACCCAAGGCTAATTCATTAGCTGGCTAGTTAGCTAGTGAACGAGCTAAGCTAACCTGCTAATTGGTGCTAACATATAAATAAAATAATACTTGAATTTTACTCACCAAAAAAAAAAAAAACTGGACAGGCTTCTAGGACGGTCTAGTACAATCCCCGGCACAGCAAGCCATATTATTTGTCCGATATTTGTATGGAAAATTCTCCAAAAGGCACCAACACCACAAACATGACTGAGAGGTCAGGTTCAGTGACTCAAACATGGGCTCGAATTAGCTGAGGTAATGCCTAGTAGACAGCTAGCCACCTTGACAGCACCACCCGCCACTCAAAGTGGCCACAGAAGGAAGTTAAGACATAAGTTGAAAAACATCTATCCTTTGAAAAATGATCATCAGCAATTTAAGCATATACTATTTGTATTTAATGGTCTAAATGGTCTAAACAGTATGTTTATTTTTACACAAAAGAATGGGTCATATTTCTGAAATTGCCTTCTGTTAAGTCTGATACATCTATGCTACTCAATGCTTTGTATTATTTTGTCTTTTGTAATATAACATTTTTAATTCCATTGAGTTGGGTTCTCACTTGTTTTGTTTTGGGTTTTTTTTGTTTGTTCATTTTCATTTTTATAGAAAGCCATTAAGGCAGCAGAGGGAGGTGAGAAAAGGAAAGGTTTAATGCAAACCTTGGCTGAAAAGAAAGCAGTGAAAAAAAAATTATCCACTGTTTGCAAATGACAAAAAGAGAAAGAGGGAGGAGACACTACAAGACATATTCTCTGACAGTGATGAGGATGGAGGAGTTGTTCCCCAAAAGATTCACAATGAACTGAGACTGAAGTATCAGCAAATGCAAAGAAAGCAGCAGGATCTAAAACAAAACCTGGACCCTTATAAACAAAAGTAAGAAATTATGAAAAAAGTACAAAAAGAAAACTTAAGAATTTATTTATAACACATTGAATCAACAAAAAAAGTTTACATAATAGATAAATCTAATAAATGGTCTTATCTTGCATCTGAGATATTAATGGTGGCATATTTTGTTTAATGATAAAAGCATGTTTTTAATACAGTTCTAGTTGTGGACATTTTTAAACATTTGTACCTATGTGTTTTTTAAATATCCGTTTTTGGATAACACCAGATTTCAGATAGAAGTGGTGGGAAGATAAAATGTTATTAATGCTACTAATTTTCTTCCTTTTTTTTCATTTTATAATAAAGATCTGCTCAATTGGAGAGCTGTATGTACTGGAACAGGAGGTGGCCACTTACAGAAATGTAAACTTAACATTTCAGCAAAATCTTGAACTGCTGAAACAGGTCTTTTCTCAGAGTAAGTACATTTGTTTTTAATTGCAAATAAATTGTTTTAAGCATAATGGTAGTTTTTGGTAATTTAGCTTGTCTAACTATTTTTTTAGAATCCTCATCAGCTACAGCAATAACAGACACAAACAGGCAAGATCTGCAGTGTACTGAAATTTATACCTGTACACAATCAGCCCATCAGGATAGGCCCGCATATAGCCTATTAAGGTGCAGTCACATTGAAATTCACTCTCTGTTCATTTCTGTGAGGAAGGTGAGCAACACTCACTTGTGGATTGTCTCTCAGTTTTTCAGCCATCAACTATTTTTTATTTATTCTGGTGTGTAATAAGTGTTATAGTCTCACAGGGCTGCTATCATTGCTACAGATGTAAGTCTTGTAATGATAGATACCCTGTGATATTAATTAATACTATTGTTTAACTTTTTCTGATACCCCGTCTTCATGTTCCATATCCACATTCTGTGGAGAAACAACCAGAGACCTCTCGACACTGTGAGCCAGCCATTACACTACCAGCAATCAACAACCCCACTTCAGAGAGGGAGCCACATCAGCCAACACATTGCCCAAGCCTTTTGGGAAAAAAGGATGGGAAGGTACATATTTTTCCATAGGTTCTTGAGCCATTTATTTTTAACTGCTCACTTCCAAATCAGTGTCCAAATCTGTAGTGTGCATGTGAGCACCTTTTGAAAAAAAGTTTCAGTACATAAAGGCTCAAAGCATAAACATTTTTCTTCATTTCAAGCTTTGGTTTCTGATTAATTTGTTGTGTTCACAGGTATTTAGGTGAGATTAATCACTCAGAAACAATGTGCAAAATATTACTTTTTTTAAAATCAAATCAAAATCAGTCTTTATATAGCACATTTCATACACTGGCTGTAGCCAAATGTGCTGCACATGACTGAAAGACAATGCAACAAAAACAAAAGCAAACAGAGATGAACAAAGGCACAAGAGAGAAAAATAACAAATAAAAAATTAAGCAACAATACATGAATAAAACAATAAATGAAGAGGCACCTTAAGTAAAAGCCAGGCTAAAAAGATATGTCTCAAGGTTTCTTTAAAAAATGTCCACAGAGGTGTTCTGAGTTCCTCAGATCCTCAGGCAGATTGTTCTAAGAGACTAGGGCCACAGTAGCTAATAGCTTTCTCCCCATGCATTTCTGTTGAAATCCTTGGGATGACTAGGAGCCCAGCTGCAGAGGATCTGAGGGGCCTGCTGGGTAGATATATAGAAAGCATTGTCTGAGAGACAGAATTGTGCCAGGCCGTTCAGTGATTAAAAAAAACTAGTAAGAAAATCTTAAGATCAATTCTAAAACTAATAGGTAACCAATGTGTTGACTTTAAAATTGATGTCATGTGTGCTCTCTGTCTGGTCTTCTGATTCTAAACAAGTTGTAGAAGGCCAACAGCTTGTTTAGGTAGACCAAACAAGAGAGCATTGCAATAGTCAAGCCTAGAGGTTATAAGAGCATGCATTAGTTTTTCTGTGTAAGCCCGAGAGAGAAATGATCTAACCTTAGCAAAGTTTCTAAGATGATAAAATGATATTTTGGTGACATTTTTAATGTGGGCTTCAAAACTGAGGTCAGAATGAAAGATAGCCCCAAGATTTTTGACCTGGTCCTTGGTATGCAGGGTTAATGACTATAGGTGCACAGACAGTTTTGTGGCTTTTGCCACAAATTTTGTGATCTCTGTCTTCTCTTCATTCAGCTGTAGGAAGTTGTATGACATCCATACATTTATGTCATATAAGCATTGCACTAGCCTTGTTATGGTTCTGTTCTGACTTTATATCCGTAGCTGCCATTCTCCACTGGTCTTCCAGAGGCCCTCAGACTTTTCTCCATTTTGCTTTGGACTGAACTGAGTGGGAGAAAACTGTTTTGAGTTGTATCTTTAAACACTTCTGACATGATATCATTTAAGTTGCCATTATTAGTTAGACTGTATTCATTGTGTTTCTGGGTTTTTGGTTTTCTGTTCGCCCTGTCTTCTTCCTCCTGTGTTCATGTACTCCTCCTCAGCCTGATTTTCCCTTCACACACGCCCTGCATTCAGTCTCATTAGCCCTTACCTGCTCCCTCTGTCTATCCCAGCCAATCAGCTCCCAACCTGCCCTTGTGTCTTGCCACCTCTTCCTTGTTGTTTCATTATGTAGTTCAGTTTGTATTTAAGTCCTGGTTTACAGTTCAGTTTTGTTGGATCCTTTGTTCAGTTTGTTCAGTCTACTCTGTTTATGCTGCATTCTGTTTCAGTTTTGCTTTGACCTGCCACCTTAGTTTTTGCCTGCACAAGCGTTAAATAAAGACGTTAATCTTAAGCCTCGCTCAGCCTGCAATCTCCTACATTTTGGTCCACCTGCTCTGCTCCAAGATCCAATTGGTCATAGACCCAGCAGGAACTTGTCTGGCACTGGGGGGACCTCGATCTGCAGTAATATCCTGTCCCTGCTGGGTTGGAGCAATCTCCTGTTCCTGCTGGGCCACAGCAATCTCCTGTTCTTGCTGGGTTGCAGCAATCCCCTGTTTCTGAGCTGCAACAGTCCCTTGTTCCTGACCTGCAACAATCTCCTATTCCTGAGTTGCAGCTGTCTCCTGTGGCTGTGCTTCAGCAGCCTCCCGTTTCCCTGGCTCCTCCAGCTCATCTGCCGACACCCAGTCAGATCTCCCGTCAGTAGTCTCTGCTGACCCATAGCCAAAACGTCCAGAACATCAGTCTGCCATCTTTGCTGATGCTCAACCAGACCTTCAGTTGGCCATCTCTGCTGACCCACAACCAGACCTCCCAGATTGGCCCAGCATCTGTTGCCAACCTCCAGAGCGGCCCAGCCTTTATCACCAACCTCCAGAGCAGCCCAGCTTTTGTCACCGACCTCCGGCACAGCCTAGCCTCCGTCACCGACCTCCAGAGCAGCCCTGCACATCTGGTCATCCACCTGGTTACCCTCCGGAGCAACACTGGCAGTCTGTCCTGCCTTCCAGTTGCCCTCCCGAGCAACTTCTCCCATCTGCCCTGCACCCTGGTTGCCCTCCGTAGCGATACCAGGATTCGGTCCTGCATCCTGGTCGCCTTCCAGATCTATTACGTCCTTCAGCCCAACCCCCAAGCCACCCACCTGAGGTCTCATGCTCTGCCTTTGTTCTGCCCCAGGATACCTGCTTTGTTTGTGCTGCATTATGTTTCAGTTTTTCTTTGACCTGCCAGCTTTGGTTTTGCCTGTGCAAGCCTTATATAAAGAAGTTATTCTTCAGCCCCGCTCAGCCTGGAGTCTTCTGCATTTGGGTCCACCTGATCTGCTCCACCTAACAAACCTATCAATGGGGCTAAAATCATCTTCATCTGGGGATACAGAAATGTAAAGTTGGTGTCATCTGCCTAGCTATGAAACTCAATTTTATGCTTTCTGATGACAAGTGGTAGCATATAGAGGCTAAAAAGGACTAGACCTAAAATAGAACCTTGCAGGACCCCACAGGTTATGTCTGTTTTCTCTGAGAAGTATTCACCCAGGAAAAAAAAACAAAAACAACTCCTGGTCAGTAAAATATGATCTAAACCAATTTAGAACTATTCCTGAGAGACCAACCTGGTTTTCAAGTTTGTGCAGTCGGATTTCATGGTCGACAGTATCAAAGGCTGCTCTAACATCTAGGAGAATCGGGACTGAAAGCTTATTTGAATCAGTGTTAATTCTTATATCATTCACCAATGCAGTCTCTGCGCTATGGTGGGCTCTGACTAAAAAGTCTCAGTTATTGTTGTTTTTAATTAAAGTTTATGTTCGAGGACAACTTTTTCTAAAATCTTACCTAAGAAAGGAAGGTTTGATATGGGTCGTTAGTTACTAAGAACTGAGGAATCTACATTACTTTTTTGGAGAAGTGATCTAAACATGGCAGTCTTTAATACATCAGGGAAGGTGCCTGTGAACAAAGAGTAGTTTACAATACTTAATAATTCCTCTGACAGGTAAAAACAGTTTTAAAAAATGGGGTAGGTATAGGGTCAGTCGAGCATGTAGAGGGTTTTAACTCAAAGGACACCTTTCTAATCCCCTCTGTATCCACCAAAGTAAAAGAGTCCAAAGTATATTGGCAGTGCTTAGGGATTTCTAACACATTATCTGACCTTGTATGATTAATATTCATTCTAATTGTTGTTATCTTATCTCTGAAGTAGGCTGAAAATTCGCTGCACTTAGTATTTGAGAAAAAAAAAATCCCTGGGGCATGTAGAAGTGGGATTTATCAGGCTGTCAATGGTTGTAAAAAGGACCCTAGGATTGTTTTGATTCTTATTTATGAGTTCAGAGAAGTGAGCCTGCCTGGCATTTTCAGCACCTTATTATATTCTGAAAGGTGATCATGTAGAATATTATAGTGGATCTGGTGTTTACTTTTCCTACATCTACGCTTTTTTTCCTCTAGCTTTTTGGCAATTTCTTTTAAGTTTGTTAACAGTCTTATTTTTCCATGGTGGCTTACATTTTAAAACAGTTTTTTTGAGTTTTGAGCCACTTCAGGTGTAAGATGTATTTTCTTTACAGTGACTTCAGCATTAACTTGATGCACAGGCACTGATACACTAAATTCAGTGCGATAATAATCAGATAGGGCGACATCTCTAATGGATGACTTTTCAACATTTAGCCCCTTACCAACTACCAGGTCTAAAGTATGGTCTGAAGTATGGCCATGATTGTGGGTTGGTCCATATGTTGTGTAGAGCAATGTCTCTCAAAAATAGTGTAAATGTGCTATTGCACCAGGTGTTGTTTACATAAATACACAAATCTCCTCCGTGGGTTTTCCTGGAGTCCGCTGTCCTGTCGGCATGAAAGGCTGTGTGGCCTGCTAGTTTGATATTGTCGGCGATGGTACTGCTGAGCGAGGTCTTCATAAACATTAGTAAACAGCAGTTTTATGTTATCCATTTTGTTTACAATGGCCAGGAAGATGCTGGGAAGTGAAACTTTGAAAGGAGTACTGATTAACTTAACATGTAGCCTGGCCAGTTCCCCCCTTTTCTGTGTACACTCCCAACAGGGGCTGCGCCACCACTGCAAGAACGGTGAGCGGACAACATCAGTGGGGATGTACTAATAGCGAGGGGTGTGCAATTTGATCTGATGTCTAGAAGTTCTTGTTGGCTATAGGAAAACGTTTGCATGTCCTACAGTGAATAAACTCAAAACTAAGCTAAAAACAAGGAAAAATAGCACTGTCTTGGGAGTCACAAGAGCTGTATCTTTCCAATTTTAAAATGGTAAAGTGTGTGTCATTTGTGATAAATTGGATAAAAATAGCAAAACACTAGTATGGTCCTTTAAGCCAGACATATTTTCCCAGTGAATATGTTGGGGAGCTCAGGTGTCCTCTCTGGATCTCCCTGTTAGCTCTTGCCTCCCTCCCAGGCATCCTGTTCTCAGTCCCATGATTTGATTCCCCTTTTCTTCCGCCTGGCATCAAATTGCATTACTGCTGGCCCAGCATGCACTGCCGCACCAGGATATCAATACTGATTGCCGGCCATAATTACAATGTAATGTTTGAAAGAAACAGCCTCTGAATTAGACATTATCAATATTTATGCCACTGCTGATTTCATAAGCTCCTTATTTTAAGGTCACAGGGACACATTATGCTGAGTTATGGACTATGATAAAACAATAACTGAAGCACAAAGTGCTGACCTCACAGTTGTCCTTCCTTTTGCATTAACAGCGCTGCTAACATGATAAAACATATGACCTGCACAAATATGACTGTCTGCTCTTTAGAATGCATGGAGAACTAACAAGGTCCTGAATGTTTGGTTCAGTGTTGCTGGTGCTGGCAATCATTAAAATACCGGACCAAATAATTCAAACAGTTACAGTGTAGATCATGGTGTCTGAATGGCCCTAGAGCCTGAAAGTAGTTAAAAAATACCAGGCCTTAAAAATCATTAAATTGTCAAAAAATTTAAAGTTATAACATTTGAATTTGGTAATACACAATGTTTTCAGTTCAATTCCAGTCACAGACCTATGTTGCATGTTGTCATCCCTTCTTTACAGATATTCTGTCCAATTAGGGCAAAAATTGCATCAAAATATTCTTGAAAAATATAATTTGTTGTGTTTTTTTTTTTTTGTTTGTTTTTTTTTTTTTAAACCATCACAGTTAGTTAGAAGTTTTCTTAAAAACCTAAAGCCAAATCTCCCTTTACACTATATGCAAACACCTGTGCCCACATGCTTTTGGGTACAGGAGGAACGGGATGAAAGTATAACTTTTTTGTATATTCCTCTTTGCACAGAGATGCATTTATTTAATGTAACCATATTTGAATTTTGGACAACATACACATTCCCTCTACCAATACCAACCTTTTATTTATTTATTTATTTATTTATTTTTATTTTAGTCGGACACAATCTGACCGGAAATTGACATTGCACATTGCTACTTTTGCCCATCGCTGTTGGGATTAAAGAAACACAGGTGTGTGACAAAAGTAATGGTTGGATAAATCGACCACAAAACAAGAAAGTACTTAATACTTCTGCTGTTATGCTCATTACTGCTCAGTCCTCCAAGCAAATGACCATTACTCTCAAATCAATTTATCATATTAAATGTCACAATTGTATGACATTGGTGCAATGTGTCAACTCACCTTAGTGCATAATCACCATTTTCTCTTATGAATAACATTGGGTTGGAATTTAAGATGTTTAAACTGTCACAATTCCTTACCCATCATGCGCACTCCATCTCCAAATCATGTGTGTTCCTCTCTTTTTCATTAACAGCCAGGGCAGTCGAAGCAAACCGACCAGCAACTTCACTCGTTGCTGGTTGTTTCAGATAACATTTTTTTCTTTTAGCATAGGCCCTTTCCACAATACATTTTGACTTGTCATAGAGGGGTAAACAGGTGTCACCATATAGAATAATGAATTGAATTAATTGAATTGAATTAATTAAAGAATAGTTAATTATTCTATAATGGTTACACCTGTGTGTGTGTGTGTGTGTGTTTTTTTTTTACTATTAACCTATTAATGACAATTGTATAGACACAAAGGTAATCAGTTAAGTAAAACTGACACAAGGGCATTTTTATTCAGTCACTTGTTTAGAACATCAGCCTACATTAACAATAATATGAAGTAGCCTTGAACAATGGATGGTACACAAACATTTATTCATTGTTTGTGTGTGTGTGTATGTGTGTGTGTGTGTTTGTTGTTTTCAGGTCGCCATCAACAATAAGATTCAGACATTCAAAAAGCAGTGCAATTAGTAGGCCTAGGTACTTTGCCTCTGTTACATAGGCTACTAATTGTAAAACATTCAACCACAAAAAAAAAAAAAAAAATAATAAAGTAGGTAAAGGCTTCAGTGCCAGCTAACCAGTTAAGTGACTGACTTTGATTCAGAAAATATTTTGTAAACATCCAACCATAAAATGTTGAAGTTGCCTAAAGGCTTCAGTGCCAACATTTTGTTAACATTCAACCACAAAAAATTAAGTAAATTAAGTAAAGGTGCCAACTAACCAGTGAAGGGAATGCTAGCCATTTTGAGAATTAACATATTGTGCTCCTCCAGTTCAGTCAGTATTTTTGAACATGCACCAGTCTCTCCTAAAGCTAGAAATCAGAGAACCCTCCAATCAGTGATGTAAACTGGGGTGTGAAATCTGAGGCTGCTCCATAGACAATGAATGGGATTCTGAATGTATGAGGCTATGCAATGTTTGTGTGAGCCCCAACAAGCCTCATTAATTGTCTATGGAGCAGCCCCAGACTTTACATCCCACTGACATCACTGATTGGAGGGTTCTCTCTCTGATTTCTGGCTTTAGGAGAGTGATGCATGTTCAAATACTGTCTGAACTGTCCTGTGGCACAGGAAGGATATATGTGAATTCTTAAAATGGATGACTGATTTGAAATCTAAACTACAAGAACATTCAAGTAAAGGCTACAATGTCAACTAACCAGTTAAGAAACTGACTTGAGATTCAGAAAACATTTTGTAAACAGTCAATAAGCAGTTAAGTAACAACTAGCCAGTTAAGTAAATTGATTTTTTTTTTTAAATAAAAGGTGCAACCATAAACTGGTAAGTGCTTAAAGTATGAAATAAACAGCTTATTGATATTTTTCAGATCCCTAACAGGACATTCTAAAGATTTATTCACTCTCGTAGTTGTGGCAGATATAGATGATGGCTCCCTCTGTGCATGCTTCATGTGCCTACTCTTCACAGAACACGCACTGCACCCAAACTTCACCTGGCCTAGAGGAGAAGAAGTCCTCACCACAGACAAGATTCTTTACTGGCATGAGGACCACTTCTCTGCTTGGTAGGCTTGATTGGCTTGGCAGGATCTTTCTGTACAGGTAGCTTTCTTTTTGCTTTTGGCATCCACTTTGCCTTTTCCTCCTCCAAGGCTTGCTTCACAGGGGTGTCAGTGAGGATGGCGATTGATCTTTTTCTCCCCTTTCTCTGCTTCTTTCTAGGTCCAGCCTTGGACCTAGACTTAAGTCCTATGAGCAATGGGGTTGGTGCTGGCTCATCTGGGGCAGGTGGTGCTGGCTCCACAGTGGTTTATAGAGCAGATCTATCCATTACATAAGCAGGTGAGAAATCCCTCTCACCAAAGATGTTGGGGTTAAAGGGCTAAATTCCTGTGCACCTGAAGCTGGCTGTTATGTTGGATGGTGTTGCAGCAGATGGAAACGCTGTTGCCATAATACCTGGTAAGTCATAAATTGTCATGGTTTTTCCAGCATTTCCCATCACCCAGCCATTCATAGCTGTGTTGATGTACACATCAACACAGGAGGAAATCAGGCAACGTTATTATACAGTCCGCATACATGACAGTCCGCATAGGGAGGAGGTGAGGGGGGAGGGAAGGACCCTGTCCCTTTCCAACTGAAAGTCAACATTGCTGTTTTTTTTTTTTTCTTTTTCTTTTTAACCATGACCATGATTGCCTCTTATTAACTATTTGGTTATTAAGGTCCCTTAACCTTAGTGAAAGAGTAATTTTAACCCAAACCACACCCAACCCTAACCTTAACAACGTTCTTATTTTTAGCCAAACCATGATCTCTTTCTGAACCTAACTAAGCGTATTTTGTTACATCATAAAACATTTCTTTTTTGACAGTGATTTGTAACAGTTTTGGAAAGCACAGGCAAATGTCTCCACCTGGTATTAACATGCCATCTGTATCTGGATATGTTATCAGGGTAATACATCTGATCACAGGCCTTTGCATTTACACCTACTATTAATAACAGTTCTCGTTATCTTGATTCTGGCAGCCTTGTGACTGTATCTCAATATGCAAATTAGGTAGGTGGAGCT
This sequence comes from Scomberomorus guttatus, assembly GCA_038419695.1. Lineage (NCBI taxonomy): Eukaryota > Metazoa > Chordata > Actinopteri > Scombriformes > Scombridae > Scomberomorus > Scomberomorus guttatus. The sequence continues at coordinate 31,868,447 of CM076452.1, forward strand.
GGTAAACAAACATGGCACAATAACGTGATACGTGACAGATGGCTACTCCTTGCTAACTGGGATAGCTTTACTTACTGATACAGTGAGAAGGAAATCTACAGCCAGTGTGTACAGGTTAAACTGAGACAGAAGACAACCTTTTAGTAGTTTTAGTTATGCAGTTTTGCTGTTTGCTGACTGAAAAGAGGATGAAGAAGATTTAGCTGTTGTTCAGGTGTTTCACTTTGGACAGAGGTCTTTACAAAAAAGATCTGAAATCTCCTGAAAACTCTATTGTGGACACAAATAGTTTCAAATTTACACAGCTTTTGCAGTTGGCTGGCTGAGATCCAAATGCATTCTGACTGCAATGCACTCTGCAGGCATTTACACCTGCATTAACATAGATTTTTTCCTTATCTAGATAAAATATTCAGATACAAATTGCATGTTAATACCTGATGGAAACGGGATCAAAGTGTTAAAATGTAAATACCTGATGTCTGCAAATATAGTGTTAGTATAAAAAGTGATGAAACCCAGCAATAAACACTAGCTCCCTTCTATTCACCTCTGGGTTGGTTAGGTTTATTCAGAGATGCTGAGCATCACACATATCATGCCATTTTATGGCCCTTTATTTTTTCCTATTGTAAACCAAGAGAGGCTTCACACTAATGGAAGTTCATCACAGCCAAATGCAGTGACAGATAGAAACAAGCTAATGACCAAGACAATTAATAGCACGGATGAGAGCTTCCTCCCTCCTCCTCCGCCTCCTGCTACATTCCTTAAATATGAGTGTTTAATTAAGCAGCAATATTAATTAGGACTTTATGATATTAAGATGTGTGGGTGAGGATGGGAGGTGGGGGAGCAGATCTGAGACTGGTTAGAGTAAATGAGTTTAAGACAAATGACATGCAAGAAGACGTACGCCGCACTCTGCACTTTGGCACTGCCTAGACTGATGATGTGATAGAAGTGGTGGATAATGATGAGGAGGATGCATGTTCCACTGAGGTAATACAGTGTTAATGACTATGGAGTGAGAGCATTAGCGAAAGCAGAAGGTGGAAGGGATATGAGCAGTCACAGGTTCATGAGGTTTAGCGTGTGCTGCATGGCTCCACATAACAAATCACTCAATTGAGATTTTACCACGTAAACCAACTGAAATGGGTTTGTTTTGGGAAGAAGCAGGAGTTTGAGAAAGGCTGTGAACTGCCCACTCAGATTTACCCAGCTCCACTTTGTCAATATTTGCCTGTGTGTTAAACACTGAAAGATGCTGAGAGCCTGGGTCAAATCTTGTTTAATAAATGAAACAGGCACACCAAATGCTTTTTAAAGACAGAGTACTGTTTAATTTGCAGCTGAAAGGCTTTTCATTATTAAATTAAATGCTTCTTGTATAAATATTCTAGTGCATTGAGTGATAAATGAGGTGCGCTGTGAGTTGCATAATAGAGTTCCCTATCTCACCACTGCACATAATGATCCACCTAGCTCAGTATGGAAAAGACTGAATAGCCCCGTACACAATCAACCCAGCAGCAAATAGACATATTTCTTTAATTTAATTCCCTTTGCATTCAAACAGTAGAGCGTTTTTTAGAGAAGCAGATTTAATCAGATGTCGGAAATTTCTTGTAAGAAATTCAACTTTATTTTCTGTGTAGCCTAACCGTAGCAGTAGTTGATGAATACATCTAGTATTATCTGAGGAATTTCTCCACTTATTGATTTACTAATGAAAATCATTTGCAGGAAACTGAGGATTAGAGGAAGATATTTTGGAAGTCAGTATACTCGAACCAGGTTGTAGGTTTGGTTAGAAAGTTTGTAGGGACATATCAGTGGGCTGAATTCCAGCTGGGGGGTGTATAAAGTTAGATCTGACAGGCAACAACATATGAGCCATGTGACTCTTGTATAACTGGATTGTCAGAAGCACATTCTCAGTGGGTGTTGGACCATGACATGGTTGTTCCTTTTCACTAATTCTATTGGTGAATCTCAAGGTGCAGCTGAGAACTGGAGAGCTATCAGTTTTCCCTCTAGGCTTTTTGCTGATGATGTAGTTCAGCAGGCTTCATCACCTTGTAACCTCCAACAAGCACTAGTACTTTTTTAAGCCTAGTTTGAATAAGGGATAAGAGTCAGGAGCCCATCATACTTTGCCTCAAAACAGTGGATTCCCCCCTTTAAGTTGGGAACAAGTTGTTACCCTAAGTGAAGGAGTTCAAGTATATCTGGGCTACCACGCTTTGTATCAGACTTTGGAAGAGGAAGCTGAGCCTGAAGCTCCTGATTTATCACCCTCACCTACTGTATGTTCATAATGGAAGTAATGAAATAATTACTTTGTGGATACAAGCAACCAAAATGGCTTTCTTGGCAGGATGGCTAGACTCACCCCTAGAGACAGGATGAGGAGTTCAGACATCTGGAAGAAGCTCAGAGTATAACTGCTTCTCCTTCACATTGGAAGACACTGAGACTCCACAGGGGCATCACCTCCCTGTGGGACAAGGGCTATTGGGCAACTTTGACCCAGCATTAAACGTATGGATGGATAACTCAAATAGTGCAGTCAGACCGATATTTGCTTCTTATTCCAGTCTTTGTGGAACGGGGCAAGACTATTCGCTCCTTCACTTTAAGCAGAGTTCAATCTGATATAACGAGGCCCTCCAATTGTATGTACAGACAGAAAGTAAAGATAATTTTCACCATGGGTCATTTGCACAAATTTGCCCGTGTTTGTGGTTATTTGCCCCAAAAAGTAATTGTACTGACTTTCAAGTTGAAACATCCCAACTCACACTTGCTCGTCTTTCCATATATTCTTACTGCCACAAGCAAATTCGCATCAATTCGTGTCTTTCCATTGACTGTCTATGCAGCTGCTCCGCCTGATTGATTGAACACACAGTAAAGACCTCATTACCCTGACATTTCTGAGTACATGAATCTACTATCCATTCAACAATATACACATATGAAGGATAAATTCAATCACAAATTGTGACAACATAACATGAATTATATAATATCAGAAATCCAGATCCATGTATTCATTGTTCAAGTTCCCAAATAGAAATTCCTTCAACCTTGACAAATTCTTTATCACAGGAGATAAAGCACAAAAACACTTAATAGAAACTGTGGGACAAGCATTGTGTAAAAAGCTTACAGGTGCCTTTATTACGGTTTATGTTCATATCACCTAATGTTAATTAAGGGTCTCTTAAAGTGCTGATTTTAATTCTTTAGCTTTGCCTTACTTTCTGAGCCTAAACAACTGCCCTGTTAAACTTCAATTCACCCAGGGTTAAACCACTTTATCTTTAATGTGACAGCAAACTGGGTGTAAGCAACATTTAGGACTTTAGTTTGCTTTGTTGAGGATCAAATTCAAGAGTTTGACCCCTTTAAGTGACTTATTCTGTGCACATTTTCCCTCATGTTAATAAAAACACTTGAATGGCTAGCCTGTTTGGTAAGTGATGAATTAAAAAGCACATCAAGCACAAGGCATTATATAAAGCTGTTCAAGACAGACCTAACAGCCACAAAATGCCTTTAACTAAAAACAACATTTTTGTGAATATAACTCATTTTCTCTCCAATATTACAGATGGCTTTAGTAAAGTTTTATATTAAGAAGGACATTTGAATATCTTCTATTAAAATCCCAACATCATAAATCATCACAGTGAAGTCACTGCTGCTCCATGACTCATGCCTCCTGCACAAGAATTCAAACTCTCACTGCACTGATGGCTCAGATTTCTATTCTGTCTCATTTTAATGCAGATCTGAATGAATTACATGATAAATGTCCACGTTAAATAACATACTTCAGATGCATGAGATGACAAAGCTGTTGGGCTTGTTATTTACAATTCATAATTAGCAGGCACTTACAAGTGTGTGTGCATCATGTTCTCTAATAAATCTGGAAGTAAATGTGAATGATGAGGTTTGTTGTGTCAGGCCTTCACCAGAGTTAATACACAAACTGTGGGAAAACTGGTGTTGTTTGCAATTATCACAAAAGTACAGAGGAATAACAGTAAACTGTGGGTATAAATGGCTAATGTGTTTATAATGGGAGTGACAGGGTGATTATGTATGATTCAAGTGTGTGTGTGTGTGTGTGTGTGTGTGTGTATGTGTGTGTGTGTGTGTATGTGTATCAGGTATTCCTCATGTTGTGAGGACATAAATCTGGCACACAGTCACTTGTGGGGACTCGTTTCCCTTTGGGGACAAAAAGCAAGTCCCCATAACATAAATCATTAGATTTTAGGATGGATACTTGTTTTTTGTTCTCTGAAGTGATGGAAACACAACTGTGTGTGTGTGTGTGTGTGTGTGTGTGTGTGTGTGTGTGTGTGCGTGTCTAAGAGTGTAAGAGAGAGATTAATATAAATACAATAAATGTCTATATCTATGTATACTTTATACATTTATATAATTGCTCACTATATTGCATGTATAATGTATGTAGATATATTTTTAAATTGTTTTATATTCATTATATATACTTTTCTGTTAATGCAAACACTACTGCTCTCATTTTCTCTGTTTAACAACAATAATCACTAATTATTTCTAATCGGTTCTATTTTGCCTTTTTTTTTTCACTTGCTGCACAGATGTTTCACAATAAAAACTTTCCAGCAGCTCAAAGGGCATGATCTCTCTATTTCCTGGGACACTTTTAATCTGAAATATCTGTGCAGGAAGTGTTGAGTGAAAAGTTGTCAGTAGCTTAACCGTGATTTAAATGTATTATTGATATTTTTTCTGTGGACTTTGATCTTAGAGGGTAAGTGTAAACATATTTCTTTATAACTGTAACTCTACCTGTAAATCATCCATACCTGGTGCATTAACAGTTCATCAGTGCTTTATAATACAGTATAACATAGTACACTGTATGCTCATCATCATGTTTATCTTGCATCATATGTTTGATTGCACAACAATGGTTGCTCCTCATTGATGCAAATGAAGCTATTTTAGATTTGAGAGAGAAAGCAATTAAAAAGATAGAGGAGAGAAGAAGTGAATGTGGATGTTTGATTGGTTGAGTGAGAGCATTAGATGAACTAAGTGGAAGTGTGTGGGTGGGTGTTTGAAAGAGTGGAAATTTGCATGTTTGTTGGCCAGTTGAGAGCTATCAGGTTCTACTTGACCCACTTGGAGAGTGTGTGTGCAGTGTGTGTGTGGTTGTGGTGACGGGGTGTCTGGAGGTCAAATGGAAACAGTAGGACAAGTATTGGATGAGACAGATGTTTTCACCTATTGTGAAACATTGACTGCATATTTGGCTAAATGACCTGCAGTTTGACTTTTATGCAAACAAGATTAAATGAGAGCAATGTAGGGTAACTGAATGTTTGATATAATACATAATAATATGTAACATAATACAACATCAGGATGAACACAAAACATGAAGTCTTTAATAAATGAACATATGGACCTCAAGTGAGAGTGGATGGCCCAATCAGGATCAAGGCACATCACTGACCAGCCAAAAACAAACTGGAAGTGTAGCACTACAGCTTTAAATCCTTGATTTGTATCATCTAATTACAGTGCAGCTGTCATGCCAATGTACTACAATTCACAGCATCTCAGAACTGCCATAATTACAAAAAAAATACCCCTTACTTTTATGTGGTCATAACGAGAAAATATCTATATCAATAAAATATTTTGTTTTGATAGAACAAGATATTTTATTTCTATTTCTATTTTACAATAGATTTTCATATAACAGGATGTAATTATTTTGGTGTAATGAAAAAAAACAGTGTAGGTATATTAGGGAAATATCATACTGCTGTCTGCACAACAAGTTTGATAGATGAACAGATTGTTCACACAGATGTGTACACAAGGTGTACAGTTCTGCACCTGCCTAAAACAGAGACCTGAACCTGGCCTGTACTTGTGCCTTTCAGAGCTGATCAGCCTGGTACTGCTGAATTTAAGTCCTGAACCTGACCAGACCTGAGCCTATTTTTCTTCAAAGACAAACTTATATGGAAAGGCCTTCTCACACGTAAAATACTTATCTGACAGCATCAATAGACCAGCACAAAAAATAACAGAACTTCTACTAGCCAATTAGCTGTAGTTTTTGTGGCAATACATGCTTTGCAAATGAACTGGTCATGTTGCTGAACTCTAACCTGTTGACTCATTTTTTTCCTGTGATGTACAGCCTCTGATATTTTTGTTTTTGGAAAATGTTCCATCAAAACCTATCCCAAACAGCCATCCTGCAATATAAACTTAGCACAAAAAGTAAGGAAATTTGTATTTGGTAGATTATTTCTTTGTTGTAACAATGCTTCTTGGCAATAAATCTTATACTGTTGGAAATCCTGTTTATTTCCCTTTTAAATGGTGCCACATTTGTAAGGAACATGCATTTGTGGGATGAGCAGCACAGCTGAGTATGTGGGTTGTGCCCATGTGCATGTGGCATGTGATTGGCAGCACCTGTGAGCATGGGCCCTGCTACCGTGGTCAGTAGGTGTCTGCTCAAAGGATCGGCATGCCATGTTTGACTGGATAGGGCCCGTGCGATAGGGCAACTTCAAGCTGGTGTTCCGCAAAACCAAGTTGTGGCATTATTTGGAGTGAGCCTTAGTACCATCTCCAAAGTGAAAGCCAAGTTCCATATAACGGGGGATGTCAGAGACAGGCCGCGAAGTGGGCATCCCAAGAAGACGATATCCCAAGAAGACCGTTTCCTCACCCTGTCAGCACTTAGGTACCGTAGGCTGTCTTCTACAGATTTGCAGTCAAGGTTTGCAGGACGATATGGCCGATGGCTCTCTGCCCAGACAATCCGGAACAGACTGCACGCAGCCAATCTCCGGTCTCATAGGGCTGCCAGGAGGCCCGCCATGACTGTCCTTCACCGTCAGGCCTGTTTGTGTTGGTGCCGGCAACATGTGCACTGGAACCTGAACATGTGGAGGAACGTTATGTTCAGCAATGAGTCCAGATTCTGCCGATTTGGCAAAGTTTTCATGGGTGCAACCCACATACTCAGCTCTGCTGCTCATCCCACAAATGCATGTTCCTTACAAATGTGGCACCATTTAAAAGGCAAATAAACAGGCTTTCCAATGGTATAAGATTTATTGCCAAGAAGCATTGTTACAACAAAGAAATAATCTACCAAACACAAATTTCCTTACTTTTTGTGCTAAGTTTATGTTTCTTTTTTTTGGTCTGGTAAGGCTGTGAATTAATTAACTTGAGACTAATAGATTTTTTAGCAGGTTGTATAGGTGACTGACTGACTAAAAGAATAAACACAGCTGGACTAGAAGCATCATATAGGCTATGTAATTACTGAATGATGCTTTAATTTAACATTCAGTGATTGGTGTAGCATGTACCTAACCAGAGAGATTGAATTCTTCTTCTTTTACAAAAATTGAGCTTGTAGGTTGTAGTCTGGCTGCGTGAGAAGATCTAGAAAAGGCCAAATGCCAGAAAAATAGCCTTCAAAAAACTGAAATTGTATCCAAAGCCAGATGTCTGGTTAACCTTAAGCTGAACTCTAGGCTTTGGCTTATAGGGTCTTAACAGTTCTGTGAGATAGCTTGGAACCAGACCAAACCAGACCAAGCAGTTTTGGGCAAAAACCTTGCATTTTTTTGCATGCAGTATAAATGTGTTATTTTCACCTATTCTGAAAATATATGTATGTATTAGAATATTTCTGCATACTGGGGTCCTCAAACTGACTTGCAATTGCATAAATTTGGTGTGACTGGAAAGCTGAGACTCTTGTGGATTCAATGAGCCCAATTGTATTCATGTGTGATGATGTTAGTCCCCATAGTAGCCATTTAGTAGTGACACTATTTTTTGAAACTTGACCTCACTGTATAAAATGACCTATAGTGACCTCTAGGATAACGACAGCCTCATGAGACTTTACAACCATAAACTACAGACCGAGGTAATTCAGAGGATGTATGGCAGAAGTGTTCACCAAAAAATGCAATTCTTTCAGAAATCTCCAAATGCCAGTGTCGATACCAAATCACAGCATGAATTTTTCTATGGTGTTCCTCAAGGTCTTGGTTTCTTAATGTGGTATTTTGGAGGTATTTTTGACTATTTTTATCAATTTTCAAGTGGTCAAAAATGTCTGTGTAACAAATGGTATCAACCCAAAAATTGCTGCAACAACTTATGAGACATAATTGAACATGGGAATGGCCATCATATACTTCCTTCATAATGTTCTAAGCCTTTATACACTCCAAACTTTCACCTAACCAAAATACAATGTTTATTACAGATTTATTACTAGCTGCATCAGATTAATCTTCAGGCTCCCAGCTTTTAGATGATGTATACCACTTCTATGTGGCATATACTGTTGCTATCTCCTCCTAAACATCCCCTGCCCCCCCCTCCAAAAATGGGTCTATGGTAGGGGGGCAGGAATGGAAGAGGTTAAACATTATATCAAAAACTTAGCATGTATGCCGTATGATGCTTGGATTGGATTTTTGTTTGGTGGCTGGATTTCTAACAACTTTGGTTTGCTAAGGGTGACCAGTAGCAAACATGTCCAACCATCAAACCACTGGAAATACTAAGCTTTACATTCTTTGTATTGATGGCCCTCATTCCCCATTCCCTGATCCCACCTCGCACCACACAGAGCCCTATATTAGTATTAACAGAGGGGGAGATTTCTCACCGGCCAGTCTCAGGAGCTGTCACCATGCCCTTTCCAACAGGGAATGAGATTAAACAATATTTACAAGGCTTCTCTCAATAACCCAACACTGTAGAGAAGATGTGCTAAGAAGACCTAAATCAGCATCATAAGATTTCAAATGAGCTCGTCTCAGCTGAGAGGAAGACAGAGTTAGAGGGTCACTTTGTGCTGTAATGTCCCCTGAAGGCTTTTACTGGTCATCAAATCTCATAAAGTAGTCGGCGGATGTAAATTGACTAGTGCTTAAATGAGGATTGCATTCACTTTTATGACAACTCGGCATCCGAGTTCTATTGTTTTAACGTGAAATTAATACTGCAGAGAACTCGGCTTTCAAATGATTTGATTTCATCCAGGCTCTCCAGTGGCACAGGCCTGTAAATAACACATTTATTAGGAGGGGGGCGGGGGATTGGGCATTGCATCAGCCACTTTGGGAGAACAAAAGGCCCTGGAGTGGCAGAGAACTGGGAGGACAAAGAGGTGGGAGTTAGTGAAGAAAGTATGAGGAGAGGAGCTAAAAAAGGGAACGCTTGATGGACTTTGGAGAGTCCTTGACCTCGCCTCAGGGGTCAAGTTTCCTGCATTAGCTCTGGTCAGAATGTGGTAATGAGCAGTCATGTAGTATAAGGGTTGTTGAGAAAGTAGGCCACATGAGGCGGGTGGGTAGGCTCACACCCAACCAACCCCAGGAAAGGGAATCGATGGAGGCGGTGGAGAGGCGGTTGACAGGCCGTCCTCCCCCTGTCTCTGGGCCAAGGTGAGTCACACCACCGAGAAATAAACCTCCAGTCTGAGTTCTTGGAAATATTAGAAGCAAAAGCAGGATAATCAGATGAAACAGGCAGATGAAGCCCTGCATGTTCTTCTCTCTGTGTCTCTTTCTCTGTGCAAACAAACACCACTTTGTTGTATAAAATATGAGATGGGTGTTTGGAATGGCAGAATTTATTTATTTTTCTTCTTGAGCTGTCATGCCAGAGATTTTGAATGCATGACATGGAACTGTATAATGGGCTGCAGGGGACATGCAAAGTGAAAGAGAGCAAAAAGAAAAAAAGAGACAGACAGAAAAAGTAAACTCATTTGCAAAGGGGACTACACTTGTAATTAAATTTCATGCTAAAAGCCCTGTTCATCATGCACTCTCATTTGCAGCCCTCTTAAATATGCATGAATTTATTTTGCATGAGCAGGCACAATGTCTACATATGAGACGTCACACATGATTTGCTGGGACAAAGAAGGAAAAATAAAAGGCAATATTTAACAGTTTGATCTGATCTGAGCTATCAGAAAGGCTCAGTGATGTTTTTTTTTTTTTTAGTCAAAGATTTTCTCACTGTCTACCTAGAATTGTAATTTCAAACCAGCGTGCTGAGCTCATTTCTTCAGGGCTACATGTATTCTTCATGTGCTCTTCATGTATTGTTTAGAATTACATCAGGGGGCATGTGACTGTTATCCTGAGAGATCACAGCATGCTCAAACAACACAAACATCAAACCATGCCTTGCTATAAATCAAATTGATCTGTCTTGCAATATATATTTATGTGTTGCCATGGTGCTCTCTCTCTCCCCAACACTGCACCACTGTGTAATTTCTAGCTCCATCTAATTTCTCACACAAGAAATATGCCTTTATAAGAATCTAATGAGCTCCAATTGATTTCTTTAGTGGAAGGTTATCAGGTATCATGTATTGAAAACCAAAAAAGAACAAAGAACCATATTGCAGCTTTCACTATCTGCAGAATTGAGTAGTTTCTAAGGGTGATATGTTGGCCCAGAGAGCTTAATGCTACAGCAACTGAGGCAAATAGTAATTTCATCATTTGCTTATCTTTTGTCTGTCACCACTATACAAGATCACTCACACCAAGCTCAGTCTAATAATACTCTGGGTCAGATTTACTGCAGCTTTCTTTTGTGCCTGTTTCTCAGGTGCAGGTGTGACACATGCTACATTTATCAAACAGGCAGTTTGCGTGTCATTTGTGTGAGTCTCTCTTCATTGCATAAAGGAGGATAAGGGGAGACATGTTATCAGAGGTTGACTATCATTATTTAATCCCTGCACTTGTCACTTTCCAATATTTTATCAAATTGGACTTTACATTGTAAATTGCATTCAACCTCCACTGTTACATAATTAAATTATTTATGCACATGTTACATTTAATTGTTGCTCTTGTCACCTTAACATATTTCATACACTTCATTTCTTTGTCCATAGCACAGTCCATATTTCATTTTAAATTTTATATCCCATTTCACAAATATTGTTATTCCATTCTGTAAATAGAAATTTTAAATTAAATTTTTTGTTTTAATTATTTTGTTTGTTTTATTATTTATTCTTCTATGTTGTGTTTGTGAGAGTAAATGCCAAGACACATTATTTGTATACTTGCATACTTGGCTAATAAAAGAGATTGTGATTATACTGTATATTCTGTTGAATTTACTAAAGTCATACAATTTGCATTAAATATAGACTTTTATATAACTAAAATGTATATAAAACAATAATAAAGCAATTAGATTTTTATTAATGAACAGAACATCTGATTACTTTAACACGAATGAACAGTGGACAGGGAGTTGTGTTTGTGTTCATTAAACTTGAATTTGTATTTGATCATCAATGGACTGTAAAATCACTACAGGCTGCAACTACACTTTTCAGCCTTTGTTTAACTGCATTTACCTCAGTATTAAGATCCATATAGATAGTTCAGTAGTCCATCAAGCCTGTGCTGTAGGCTAGATCTGTTACCATATATCCAGAATTGAGCTATACTAATTTTTGCTTGTAATGAACAGAATGAACAGAATGTAATGATTTTCTTATTCGTATTGCTAGGTTACATTCTTCTGGAAGGATTCCTAGAACACAGTTTAGAGCGTGTTGGTTTAAAACTTGATTTCAAATCTTAATCCATGTTAAAGTAAAGTAAAAAAAAAAAAAGATTTTAACACTCACAGACCAATCACAAATCTCAAACATTAGTTTTAATTGTGATTTTATTTGCTTGTGTGTTTTTGTATGCAGTGTATGTGTTGTCGAATGGGTTAATGTGTTGTCACAGTGTTTCCTTCATTTACTTCTGTTTTGTCCATTTGCCAGATAAAGCATATGCTATTCTATATTTTTATAGTCAACAAATCCCATGAATAGATCAAAGCCAACAATGTGTTCGTCCATCTCTCAATACCTCTATGGCTTTTTTTTAAAGCTCAGTAATTTCCTAAAATAGCTGGTCACTGTACTTTTTAACAAATGTTACTTAAACAGTTAGAAATAGTTTGTTGGGAACTATTTTCAGCAGCAGATGAATCCACATCTGGTGCTCTAGTGAGTATTTCAGGACAGTGTGTGTGTGACTGATTCAAAATAAACTACAGTGTGTGTGTTCATGGTAATGAAGGAACATGTAACCTAGTGCAACAGTGTTGCTCATTGGCGTGTTTTTATTATTTTTTGGACAACAATGGAGCTTTATGGCACAGAGGAGTAAGACATATCAGACTTTGATACACACACAATACTTGTTAGTAGATCAATTCATTGTTGGTTTGAGTCTGCACATGGGATTGGATGACATTAAGAAAAATATAGAATATTGCAGCCTTTTTCGTTTCTGTATTGAGTTATCTGGGCCACTGTAGAAAACTCAGACAGAAAACCAAAGGTACCAAAGGAATCTCACGGGCTGCCAGACACTGAATGAACAGCATCCCACTGTGAAGCCTCTGTGTTTTAATAAATCACCAAAGCAAATGCTTTGTGTTCACTAAATGGTCCGCTCTCTTTCTATTAGCATCACATTTAGGCCCGGTGCACTTTGAGGACGAGGGCATTCGACACGACAGCATTCTACTGCATATTTAACACTGTGGGACCAGCGGAGGGAGGATCGCACTCTGTAAATAAGTAAAAAAGCGTGTGTGGCTGGGTGGGGGGTTACACAAGAGAGAGAAACAGAGTCAGAGAGATTTTCCATGGCTAAAAGTGTAACAATGCTTCTCTGTTCCAAGTTGCATAATTCAAAAGCCATCCTCATCCTGTTGTGTTGTGTTCTGCTTCGCTTCAGGCCGGGTCCTGAGACACTTTGCTGAGTTCTCCACGATTGAGACATCATTGTACAGAGAGAGCAAGAGAGAGAGTGAGAGAGAGAGACAGAGAGAGAGAGAGACTAAACGTCTGGTTCCATTTTGCGTGGCCGTCGTCAGAGCAAATCACAGTTCCATGTTTACGGCGCAGCAACCTTTTTTTTCTCTTTCCCAGAACACACTTTGCATTTTAATGAGGGCCTGGCCTGCATACTAAGTGCACATTAAGCTGGCTCTGGCTCTGTGGGGGTGAGCACGGCGATACATCACGGTCAAAATGAAGCAGCACTCTTCAAATTTTAAAGTGAACAAAAGCTGAAGTTTTTCAGTCAGGGGGTCTGGGGGGTGGGTGGGGGGGGCTCTAAGTAGATGTTGTGATGATTTTAAAGAGGTTATTTGGTTGCACTGGAGAGTTTGGGGAGGCAGGATGCTGGGGGGAGAGCTGGCGGAGGGACAGTGTACTTTAAAGGGATAACAGCAGGGGTGGGGACATGGAGAAGAGTTAGATTTCAGGGCTTCCTGAATAGTTTATTGTGAGGGTGATTACAGCTGAAATGGTTGGCAGATAGTGTTGGTGATGAGAAGGGCGAGATGAGCATACACACACACACACACACACACACACACACAAAACAGTTCATGTTGTTTCAGCTGAATGTGTCATACAAGTTGTGTCCTGATTCCGTACTAATTCTATACAGTTATGAAACAATGTACATTACCATTTTGTACTTACAGGGAATCATACACTACATGCACTGAGAGACTTTAATCAAACCGCTACTTTGAAATGTCACTGCCAATTAAACTTCATACAGAGAAAGCTAAAAGATTTGTTGTTTTTCTCCTTCTGTCTCAGTGATTTATTTTCTGTTTTTGCATCTGTGAGAAGCTTCGCATTTCCTTTTGTAAAATGCATTGTGGGGTAATAGTATATATCAAGAACACATTCAAAAATCGAACATTTTTTTGTATGCTATGCATAATGACTTTTGCTGCTTATTATGTAGTATGGAAATGGGACACAGCCACGATCTCACATTCTACCCATTCAGTTCAATTTAAATTCAGTCACTTTTTTAAAAAGTGTGACCGCACTACAAACAAAAAGTAACTACATATTTAACACAAACCTTACACCAAAATTCATAAAATAATATGTTTTTTTCAGGGTCCTAAATCTGCATTCATTGATTGTCTTATTACCACTGGGGGGCAGCAGAAACAAAGTATAAACATAATTAACAATGACATCACTTGCTAAAGTTTAATGTTTTAATGTAAAAATAAATAAACAAATGAATAAATAAATGTATTACTTATCCAGCCTCAGAGTGGGTTGAAATGAATCAGTGTTTTTATAAACCCCAGCCAGTGCATCTGTAAATTAAGCAATAATGCAGTGCTTTTTACTGACCTTATATTTGTTTATAGCGTGTAGAGGCAGTTAATACAATGCGAAGCCTGTTCTAACACTTTGGCTATTCTCATTTTTTAACTCAATACACTATTTCTGTATGCACCCCAAAGTGTTCAATATTAAACATTTATTTAACATTTGGATATAATACTAATTATACTAATACTAATTAAAATTATTTAAACTTATTATTTAAATTATTAAAACAACTATTTTTTATTAAATATTATTTCATTAATTTTCATAATTTTAAATCTCATTTTCAAGATGTCATAATGGCCCAATAACATTATTTAATGTCAAGGTTTATTTTATAAAATCACTTTTCATAGATGAGAGCAGCACATCTGGGTACTTTGCCCTTGAGTCATGCCTCCGCCCCTTTTTGGGTGAAAACAGTCCCTCTAATTTGACTGGTGGTAAATGCAAATTCTGAGGTCTTTGTCAATTTAATAGCGTAAAATAAAAATAAAATAAACCGTATTGCTTTTTAGCTATTGGAGCCCAAATCCTATGGCCAGTCATGTAAACGATTATGTTATGTCATTGCCGATCAATAATTGGCGTCGTTATATAGAAAAAATGAAAGAGCTAGCTGCTAGGCTAATTTCTACAACGTAAAATGCCATATACTTATGCTAACAATATTAGCATGTTACAGGCTAACAATAAATTAGCATCAATGTTCACTGCTTTGACTTTTAAAATTATAACTGTTGACTTTAAGATAATTAACTAACCTGTGATGAAGTGTTTGCCACAGACGTTCACATATTAAATTGACTGGTGTTAGACCGTATTTGGTGACCCATTAGATTCTGTGACCTGCAGTGATGGAAGAAGTACTCAGATCCTTTACTTAAGTAAAAGTATCAATACCACAATGTAAAAATACTTCATTACAAGTAAAAATCCTGTATTTAAAATCCTACTTAAGCAAAAGTATAGCAGTATTACTAGCTAAATTTTTACTAAAGTAAAAGCAGTTTAAACTAGCTCCACCTCGAGCAGCTACAACAATGAAATGCTGCTTAGGCATTGAGTCTTCAGTATTAACAATGTACTTGTATTAAATGTATTTGATATATCAGTCACAACCCGATTTTCTGCAAAATTAGTACTTTTACTTTAGTACTTTGAGTAAATTTCTGCTCATCAATCCCTGTTTCTATTTTTTTCTACACAATGACACCAAACGTTGATCGGCAATGACATAACATAATTGTTTACCTGATTGGCCATAGGATTAGGATTCTTAATAGCTAAAAAGCAATATGGTTTTCTTGTTTTAAGCTATTAAATTAAATTAAATTAAATAAAATTAAATTTTTTTCATCCTCTCTGTAGATGGCCTGAAAGTTGTACAGTGTTTTTTAAATATTTTATTGTTTGACATGCAAAATGTAATGCAACAGCTTCAATTTGGCTCCGGCACAAGGGGGCGTGCTCATTGTGACGACAGGGAAGTGACGTATGCCTGCTCTCGTGTATGGCCGTGGTGTTGTAACTGCCCTCTCACCTCTCAGCCAGTTGCATGCCCCCTGTCTCTTAAGCAAGCAAGCTCAACAACTGCTACCACATTTAGGCAGTTAGCTCCTGTTAGCTAGAGCAAAAACAATAATAAAAGCAACACAGGCCGTAGATAAAAATGATTTTAAGGACTTAGACAAACTGGTAAAACAGCTTCACTCCACTTCAATTCAATCTAATATCCTCCTACTATTTGGAGAACCAAAGCTGAAGGAACAACATTATAATTGATGGAATAACTTCGGATCGTGCAGAAGAATCATGGGCCAAGACTGAGAACAAGATGCGTGAACTGTTAACCACCAAGCTGAAAATGGAGGCCAACTCAATTCAAATCAAACAAGCCCATAGAAGGGGAAAATTCAAACGAGATGCATTGTAGTGAAGCTCCTGCGTTTTAAGGATAAGGAAGTTATGGAAAAGGCAAGAGCACACCTAAAAAACACCTTAGTGTACATAAGTGAGAACTTTTCCGAACGGCTGAGGAAGAAGTGAGCAGAACTTCTGCCTGTGATGAGAGCCAGAGCAAAGGGTAATTATGCCATAATCAGCCATGACTGGCTCATTGTGAGACCAAAGAGAAACACTGATGGGTCATACCAGTTTTAATGGACATCAAATGACTGTGTATCATTAGGTTATCATTGAGACTGTGCCATAAGCCACTAAATGTCTATTAAACTACCCAAGAAAGGACTAAGAATTCTCATCTGAATATTTGTAGCCTTAAAAATAAGGTGCAAGATCTGAGTTCTGTGCTGTTCAAAAATATTACTGCTATTTCTGAGAGACATTTAGATGCATCTATAGAATACACTGAGATGGCAATATAAGGGCATAACATATTCAGACATATTATGACAGAAATAAGTATGGAGGAAGTGTAGCATTTTACATTCAAGATCATATACTGGTCAAAATAAGAAAGGATCTAAATGCTCCAAGTGCACCTAGCTCAAATAAACATAACCTTGAGGACATATGCACAATGCTAGTCACTGTCACTGATACTGACAGAGAAATATATTTTGAGACCTTAACATTGACTGGTTCTCCAATAATGTACACTGAAAAAAAAGCCAACAAGGATTCATATCAGGTGTTTAGGAATGTCCTCTTCAACTTGCATGCAAGATAATTTTTTCACTAATTCTGTAGAGATATGTTCAAAGGTTGTATCTGTACCAGTAAGCTTCTGTGATCATAGTGTCATTACAGTAGCAAGAAAAAACAAAGGTTCCCGCAGCTGGGCCTCAAGTGAAATTTTTAAGAAAAAAGTGAAAATGAATTTGTTGAAGACATGAATAAAATACAGTGGGAAAATGTGATTAAATTAACTCATACAGAGGCTGCCTTACAATTATTTAGTGACAAACATGCTCCTATCAGAAAACTAACTGTTAGAACCACTAAAGCCCCTTGGCTTGATTTGGAGTTGAGAAGCTGTATGACAGAGAGGGACCAGCTGAAAAAAGCTGCTCTCACATCTGGTAGCTCAGCTGATTGGCAGGCTTACTGTTCACTGAGAAACAGAGTCACAAAAATGAACAAACAAAAGAAAAAGCAATATTATCAATCCAAGATTGAGGAAATTAAGAGTGACAGCAAAAAGTTATGGAGAACCCTTAATGAAGTAATGGGTAATGGGTAAGATAAAGTGAATAAAACTCCCTCATTTATTGAATCTGGTGGTGGATTTATTATAACTACTACTATTACTCAAGATAAAGCTAATTATTTTAATAATTATTTCATAGGTAAAGTGGAATTTGACTTTATTAATATAAAAATAGAAGAAATGGAAAAGCTTCTCTTGTCATTGAAGTGTGATAAACATTATGGCTTGATGATAACCTGGATGGTAAATTACTATAGCTGTCAGCTAGGATTGTGACAAAGCAAGTCATATTTTCAATTTATGTCTGAATGAAGGTGTTTATCCACAAATGTGGAAAATAGCAAAGGTTACTCGTCTAACAAAAATAGCAAGGACTCAGTTACTGGACCAAATAGTCTGCCTGTTTTGAGTGAATTTATGGAGGGTATTGTATTCAAACAGATTCAGTATTACTTCTTGGAAAACAGTATCAACTCTGAATTCCAACATGCATATAAGGTGGGTTACTCAACATGTAAAGCTTTAACACAATTAACAGATGACTGGTTAAAACAAATTATAAAGTAATGGTGGTATAAAGTTAAGTAATAGTAAAGTTGATCTTATAGACCATGAGTTGTCAAACTATATGTATCTATTGATTGGATGAAAAGTTATATATACAAGAGTGTGTTTTGTTTAATGGTGCCCTGTCAAACATGAAATCACTATAATGTGGAATTCCCCAGGACAGCTGCCTAGGACCTCTCCTATATTCCTTCTATATTCCTTTTACAAATGATCTTTCATGTCTATTAAAAAATACATGCATGGCAATGTATGCTGATAATAAAACAAAGTATGTATCTACAGAAAATACAGAGGAGCTTAACAAAATGCTTCAGGGAAGAGTTGATGCTGGTTTCCAAATGGGTTTCTGAAAACAGGCTAAAGGATCCAAGGATCTGATATTTGGCTCCAGGCATGCTCTAAGGACAGATCAAGAACTGTGCATCTATTTGCAAGGGATAGTTATTGTGTGTTGGGTGTCACACTTGAGGGAACACTTTCATGGTCAACTCACATTAATATGATTGCCAAAATGAGTAAAGGCATTTCCATCATCAGAAGGTGTGCTTACTTTTTAACAGAGATAACAATTAAATAAGTCTAGTGCTTCAAAACAAGACCTTAATAAGATCCAGCTCATTCAAAACAAAGCTACCTTGGTCCTCACTGCTCAATGAGGGACAGTGTGGAAGAAAGACTGGGATGCAGCCTGATCCAGTATTTGCGCCTTAAGAAAACCTACATACTTATATTCACAGCTAACACACACCAGTAATAGACATTATTATGCGATTACTACCATGTTACCTTTACCTAAGACCAGTGCCTTAAAGAAAACTGTAATGTGTAGGGCTATGTCAAACTGGAACAAACTACCACTACATTTTACTCAAATTACCAGTAAGATCAGTTTTAAAAAGAAATTGAGAACAACAATCATTCAGAAAGAAATCCGTTTAGGCTATGATATTCTGTATTTGAAGGTTGATTATATTTGTGGTGCTAACTTAGGTAATTCTTCACTGAGCACTATTGGACAGTTATATATACATATATACTGTGCTTAGCTTACTAACTCTTTTATTTGCTTTAATTTACTGTTGAGGTGACATTATGAATGTGAGAGAACTACTTATTTTCTCTTATTTCTTTTATTTCATTTTGTTTTGTTGATATTGTGGTTTCTCTATAATGTGATGTTTGAATGTCTTGTCTTTTCTTTTGTGTGGACCCCAGGAAGAATAGTTGTTACTGCAGTAATAACTAATGGGATCCTAAATAAATAAATGAAATCAGTCAGTACATTAAAACCTGAAAGAAGGCAGAAAATGGCAAATTCTCCATTAGTATAAAGATAGTTAATTAAAAATGTCTTTAATAAAGACAGTTGATGCTTATTTATTAACTGGATTTTTTTCAACACCACAAAAAAACAAATATGAGATGACCCAGTTCTTACTGTAATAATTCTCTTCATCTGTCTTCATCTCTCCTCACTGCTGGTGTGACTTCCTGGTTCAGTTCTTGGTTGGCGTGGCGACAGGGTTGGCACACGCCAGATCTGCTCAGACTCAAGCCAAATCCTCTGCTGAGCACCGGGAATCAAACCGACACCAATTTGTCCTGTCGCCTAGCGGGAGTCAAACCATGGCTGACAATATCAACTGTTTCCTGGGGCTGCGACAGTTGTCAGCGCCCCAGCAGAGGACCACATTAAAGCTCAATACAGCCCAGTTCAGCTCATGGTTGAACACTGAAGCTTTTTCTTTATTATGTATCAGGGTGATTTCAGAAAATGCAGCTGTCTGTTATTGTAGTTCAATTGTGATAAAACAAATGTTCCTTCTTAACACAAGAGTGGGTTTTGATGATTACTATTTCTATGTCAGACCTCAGCCTGCTTTCAGGAGCCCTTTTAAAGGGGACCTATTATGCTTTTCCTTATTTTCAGACATAATGTCACAGTGTCGGATGTTGATGTTAAAAGTGGCCAACGTGTCAAATAATGAGGTAAATGTATGTAGAAGTAACCCCTGTGAGCAAAAAGCAGACTGCTCTGAATGCTAAGTTTCCAATGTTTTTTTCTACTTTCAGCCTGAGCTGACGTCGGCTCGTGATGGATTTCTTTATATGGACATGTGCTCCATACTCCAGGGATAGTCACGCTGAGCCATGACTCTATTACACAGCACAGCAAAGTAAAATAAGTAGTTTGCCTGTTAGAGGTGTGATGGTCGTCTGCAGCTCTTCATCAAACATAATTTCTGCTTGTACCATTTCTCTCTGCATTATTTCTAACTGATCCGCTCAACAAATAGCTCCAAATATTTCCAGATGTCGATGTTCCAGACGCATGTTGGTGAAAAGGCTTTCTCAGAAGCTTTTCCAGGATTTTTTACTAACTAAGTAAACTAAGGAGACAAACAAACAAAAAACACAAAATGCAACTTACCTGAATGGTTTATGTTTGTTTGTTTGTTTTGTTTGTAAAAATTAGGATATTTTTAAATAAAGTTGGCATATGATGAATGGAGACTGTCCTCCCAAGAAAAACACTATAGGTTGTAATGTCAGTCGCCAAAAACAACATTAGTTACATTTGAGTGAAGCAGTTCAGGTGACGTCTATATAAGATGACAATATGCCATATTTGGAGGTGGCGGGTTGGGTGGCCGGTTAGATCCTAACTTGAAAAAAGTGGACTTTGGACTTTGCTAGAGGAGACTGCTGTTCGCTTCCTGTTTCCAACTGCAAGTTGGGACAGTCTTTTAAAAAGCGTAACTATGATTGTCGTGGTGTGTACTGTAGCCATGACGACAAAGGTTGCCTAACTTTAAGGAAGTAGTAACTTTAACTCACACCACATTTCAAGTGATGATTTTAACCTTGGCCCTAACCCTAACCAAGTGTTTTTTGTGCCTAAACCTAACCAGACCTTAACCGCAGCCTTGTCACATCATAAAACATTGTATTTTTTACAGTGATGTGTAATAGTTTTGGAAAGCACAGACAAATGCTGTCCTGCCAATTACTGCCAATAGAGGTGCCAGATTAGAAAATGTGGCCTATGGATCATTCTGGAATGCATGGACTTAGTATTGCCACATGTATGAATGTACTTTGTGTGTTTCTAAACAACAACAACGACACACACTCACATTACAGCTCTGTATGAAGGAATGTTCAACTGTAAAATGTCATTTAATAGAGTCAAGAATAATTTAATGAGCACTGTAGAAGGACAGGTATTTCACAAATAAGTATGATTACTTAAAAGCAGCATTAAATAAAAATAACCACATTCATAACACACTGCTAAGAAAGCCAAAAGTTAAATATGGAGAAAAAAAGGACTCTGCACACTTTGGTCTTAGTATTTAAAGACTAACACAGGTGTTTACAGTTACTATGGCTGATGAGATCTCTGTTCAGGTACACGGGAATGATGTGTGGTCACCAAATTAATATAAACTACTGATCAAGTTTCCAATCAAGCACAGTCTGTTCACAATCTGTACAAAAACTGTAAAAATGAAGGTAAAAATTGGGATTTTAGGGGGGTGGAGGATGGGGGTTAGGGTTAGTCACTTCCTCAAGTCTTGTCATCACCATAAGGTTGCCAGGCAACCAGCAGAAATGTGAAAAATACATACTGTATTTTGAAAATTTATATTATTTTTTTCTGCCTATAAAGAAAAAAGTGTACCAATCAGCCCTGCTCTCCCCTACTGTATGATTTATATGATTTGACTTTGGAAAATGTCCTAAATAGTTATTTAGACTGATGGATCTTCATTATCAAAATGTACCTCTGCTGTCTGACAACATAACAAATCTCCCACATATTCTGACATGATCATATTTATTGATATAAACAGTGAATGCATGTGACTCACGCTCCAGCCTCACACATATCTTTCACACAGGACAATATGGGTTCACTGGCAACTTTACCACCCTGCATATAGCATTAATCAGTGTGTCAGATTCCTAGAAGAAAACGAAAAGCACATTGATGAACCTGAATATGATATCTTGTCATTAGGCTCGTTTGAGATGAACTGTGCCTTACCTAGAAAGTGGATGGAACCAGCAACAGGGAACAGTGATGAAGAGCTGAAGTCAAGTCGGACAGTTTGCAGCAGTATCACCAAAATATACAGGAAGTCACAAAAATATTTACATCCTGTTGGATCTGATCCTGATTTAATAAAATGTTAGATCAATCTATTCAAGCATGTAGGCCACTCAATCACTAACTGTTGTTTTATAGCCTAGTGAAATTACCTTGTGATGATCAAAACAGCATTTATTCCTATATAAAGATAAAGAAATGAAATGAAATTATTTTTATTCAATGTAATTCTGTTTATCTTGTCTTGAGTATTTGGGAGAGGTCTTGGTATAAGCTGTTAGTTTCCTGCCTCTCCTGCACAAATGTTTATTTACTTTAAATTAATGTATAGCTGAGTATATGCAGGTAAATCTGTGTTTTTGTAACATATATGCAAATGTCTTTGTGTACATATCAAATCTATATTTAAATATTTTATTTAAAAAATGTATTTTGTAATATGAAAACAAATAAAGTAAAACACCACTCAGTGCTCCAAATGCAAGAGGACATGAGCAGAAATACATTATATCCTTTATCTGTCAAATTGACTGACTGTTAGGGTTCACATCTGTACAGAGAATCTTCATGTCACACATGTTACCAAAAGTTTAATGTTAATTCAGTTCATAAAGCTGCTAATTCTTAGCACAGAATCAGACTAAATTTTTTTATTAATAAAAGCAGAATCTTTACAATCAAAGAAAAAATGAAGAGTTTCTATACAATGTCATGTTGTTCATCAAGCACCTGAGCCAATCAGCTCTTTGATCAGGCAACAGTGAGGCGTTTCCCATCACAGACTACAAAGCACCACTACAGGTCTGTGATAGTGACCCCTCCCTCCCAGACCAGCTAAATGAATTCTATGCACGCTTTGAAGCCTCAAAGAGCATGCCTGCCCTGAAAGACCTGCCACAGCCCAATGAGCAGGCTCTGTGTCTCACCTCAGCCAGCGTGAAGAGAGCCCTGTCCAGGATCAACCCCCGCAAGGCTGCAGGACCAGACAACATACCTGGGCGCATACTCAGGGACTGTGCAGAGCACAGACATCTTCAACACATCTCTGCACCAGGCTGTTGTTCCCAAGTGCCTCAAGTCTGCCACCATCATACCTGTGCCAATGAAGTCTCCTGTATTGTGCTTAAATGACTACCGCCCCATTGTGCTGACACCAGCTATAATGAAATGCTTTGAAAGGCTGGTCATGCAGCACATCAGATCCATCCTCCCCCCAACCTTTGACCCCCAGCAATTTGCATATCAGACCAACAGGTCCACTGATGACTCAGTATGCTCTGCCCTGCACTTGGCCCTAACCCACCTGGACTGAGCCTGATCATCCAATGGGCATTCTGGGCATGGGCCCAGGGGTCCACACGCCGACATCATGACACCACATATATATATATATATATATATATATATATATATATACATAGGAGGCGTCACTATTAAGAAGTGTGCCATCAATTACCACATATTTCATTAAACAAAATCTAGATTAAAACGTTCTTGTTAACATTAACATCACTGAGGAAAATGTTCAGCAAGATGACATGCAAGCTAAATTATTATATTTATTATCACTCCCACGTGGCACACAGCACCAATCCTAGATTGTAAATAGACCTTATTTATTGGAAACACCACAAACATTTACAGTATAGTATGCAGGAAAGAACTATTATTGCACCCAAACATATTCAACAGTACCAACACAAGACATGACTAAGACACACACACACACACACACTTACTCTTACATGCTCAACCGAATCAATCAACCGATGTGTTTCAATTGCTTATTAGGGCTTTACTTTATTTATGTATATATTTATTTATTATTTTTACCCCACATCGCTTACCTCTCGTCAGAGATGTCATATTCCTTAGTTTGTTGTCTCACCTGTTTTGTACCCACCGTTATTCACAATAAAAAAAAGAAAAAAAGAAAAAAACATGACTAAGGCTGACCAGTGTATATCTGTTTTTAGTGATTGTATATCTGTTTTTTTTAATGATTTTTAGTGACTTTTAGTGGTGTCTCATCAGTCGTACTGTATATGTTGCACTATGGATAATGATATTTTCCTCCCATGTACATGCTGAGTGTGTACTATGGAAGTAACAATAAAGAACTTTGATGCCCTGATCCTTGCAGTTGGTGGAGAGCAGCTGCGGTGCCTGGCTCCCAAAACTGTGGCCACCTCAGTCTCATGAGGTTATCTCTGCCCATGTATGCATGACATCAGAGCAAGTCGGGATCAAGTCGGACACAAATCTAACCAGCATGTATTGTGCGGTGATGGCCGGCAGTCGATTTTGCGTGTGCCTGGCTCATCTCAAACAAGCTTATTTACTTTGAGGTGACTGAACACTGTATGAAAATAAAAAGGCCAGTGGTGTATGAGTGATGGGGCTGTAAGTAAAAAGCCAGTCAGGGGGAATAAACCTGCACTCCCTCTTTGCTGCCATGTGTTTTGCCCGGAGGAATATCACACATGATTTAACCCCTGAACTGCTGGGAGGAAAATCTGGGCCGGGGGGGGGGGGGGCTGCTTTGTGTTCATGTGTGTGTGCATATGTGTGTGTAGGTGTGTGTGTAGGTGTTTGTGGATTATATCACATTCACAGAGAGGTTATGTCGGCCCTCCTTGCTGCATACTTTGTTGTAATCCTTTATGACAGGCCGTGTATAAATACCACTGACGTTTGGAGCAATTGGAGATGAATGTAGGTTGAAAGGGGAAAGTTGAATCCTGAGCAGGAAGGTGATGTGTAGACTGTTACTGAAACATTCCAGGTCTGTATATTTACAGAACCTCATAGGGAATGACAGAGGCCAAAATGGCAAAGAGTGAAAGTTGGGTAAAAATCCTCTTTCTAATTCCTTTCCTCATGCATGTTTAAATTTAATATATATACAATATACAGAACATGTCTCCATTGCACTTTTTGCACTGCAACTTCTAGAGATTATCCGTCAAAAAGCAGTGTCTTCACAGCAATACTATGAAGTATTTCCTTGGATTTTGGACAGTGATTTTCAAAATGCTTTAAAAAAAACATTTAAAAATGTTTTAGGCCTATATGTCAAGCTTGTCACAAATTCATGTTTTATTCATTTTCCAAGTTGAGAGAGTAAAACTTCATTTTATAAGCAAACCAAATAGCTGTTGCTAGGTAAATTAAAGGGTCAAATCATGAAAACAGTTGCATATTAGTGTATATAGTATTAATATAATACTGTAATTCTTATTTATATTGCACTTTTCAAAGCAAAGTTACATAGTGCTTTACAAAACATGAAACAATAACAGTCTAACTAACTAGCCCACACAAACAAAGTAAACCTAAAACTTCAATCAGATAAAATATGAGCTAATAAAATAATATAAGAATTACCTCTAACATTTAAAAAAGCGTGATTTTAAGAGTTTTACAACAAGAGGAAAGTTTTCTAGCTTGTACAGGAAGGTTATTAGAGTCTTGGGTTAACAGTTCAGCCATATTACCAGACACAAGACCCACTGAAACCTTAAAAATGATCATACAATTTTAAAAAAATTCTCAAAGCAAGTGTAAACCAGTGCAGGGACACACAGATTGATGGAATATGGTAGTATTAGTCTTCTAGCAGTAGAATTGTGAACAAGCTGAAGGCAGGAAATATTTTTCTTTTTACTATTCAGCAAACAGAACATTACAGAAGTAAAGATGAAATGTAATGTGCATGAATGACAGTTTCTAGATGCTTGTATCTCATTGATGTTCCAGTATAGACACTCAATTACTGACTTAATATGTCTGTCCAAGCTGAGATTGCAGTCAAAGATAACATCTGTAGTAGTGGGACAATGAACAAAGTCCAGTTTCTTTGAGACTAGTCTGGCTTGATATATGTGTATAAAATGTCATAGAGGCAGAAAATAAAACTGGGCCGAGCACTGAACCTTGAGACACTCTACAGCACAGAAGAGGCTGATCTGCTGTTCTTTTAAGTAAGGCTTAAATAGCCTTAAGACTTATTTGGCTCTGCAGGGAGCTTTTTAACATCTGAAAAAGTAACCCTGGTGATGTCATCAGTGTGAAGTAAGAAAGACAGTCAGGAATGGTCTAATGACATGCTGTTGAGTTGTATTATGAAAATTGTAGAATTCAGTGTTTGAAGCTTGACTTGAATCCTAATGACTAAAAGTCTTCAATTATGACTTTGTTCTTTTAAGGTCAGCTGAGTGTGCAAAAATGGGGGATTAGTCCTAAGGAAAGGAGGCAGATCTAGATATATTCAGAGCAAAGTTTCCACTAATAAAAAAATGAATATTTACTTGGATATAAATTGAGCTTTTTACAAAGTAAATTACTATTGAAATCAGCAACAACTCAACACAATGTACTAAACTGTAACTACAGTAACTGACTCCTAACCTTGACTCCATTCTCCCTATAATTAAAGGGAAACTTTGCCAATTTTCAACCTGCATTGTATCATTACAATATGGGTAGTATATGCAAATGAACAATGTTTAACTTCCCTCCATGTTGCCTGCACCCAGAACTCCCCACTCATTTGCCGGCAAAAGTAAAACATAAAACATGTCATCCGGCCTTTGGAGATCAGCCTTAGACTACAAACTGCGTTTCGTCATTTTCTGTTGTGGTGCCTTCAAAGATGGTAAAATGTGGGTCTCCCAAAACACTTCGCCTATTTGGAAGAAAACTAGTTTCATGATACGAGGCCGAATATAACGTTGCGGAATCAGGCACAAACAACTAGCTTTACAATATAATGTCAGAGCACAGATGTGGCGATACTATTACAACTTATGAGGCTGAATATAGTGCTGTGGAATCAGAAACAAAGCGACTGCCGGAGCTACATTACAGCAGCAGCTGAAACAGAGGCGCTGCAGCCAGAATATCTGCTGATGATTGTCAGGGAGAATAGAGACAGAACAGAAAACTCTGCGCTTCAACAGGCTTTGCAGTGTTTTGGTAAACCTGACGTTGTTTTCTGACAGAATATTATATTAAACTTGAACTCTGAATACAGAATAGTGAACAACGACTATGTGTTAAGGTTACCTCTAATTTTTGCAGCTACATTCAGCTTTGAGCACAATCCGGTCTGGCTCCTCATCGTCCAAAACGATAAAAGAAGCACTTTGGTTGCAGTTTTTCACCCCTTCATCCACGATTGTTTTCCAAAACAGACTGAAAGGAAGACGGCAGACTCTGAGGTTTTTTGACTATCGGCACTGGCAGCTCTGACAGAATTGCTCTGCATTGATCCACATAACTAACTCCAGCACAATGTTTGTGTTATGATCCTTGCACACTGGTATGATATATCCAGACTTGATGAGAAAAAACATTTTGTAACATTTTGTAAATGAAAATAAGCCTGTAGCCGATTGCAATGCATTTTGGTTGTTGTAGGATTCACCCTTTAAAGTGATATGGGGAATCTACAGCCTTTTCTCAGTTTTCTCTAGTCATAGGGCAATGATTTAAAAAATAATTGCACATTTCTACTACACAGATCGACCTAGTTTTAATGAAATCATCATAGAGAACAGATATTTATTTATTTGAGTTGACTTTTCTTTTAGTTTCATTTAGTAGGAAAATAAAGGGAGGAGGATGGGTCCAATGAGCAGAAACAGGAGGGATTAGTTCCCTGGTTCCCCGAGTTCATCATACGACTATCAAACAAATGTTATAAAGCTGAGTAGAGTGTCAGGCAGGAAGGACAGTGCCAGTTTTCATCAAGCAGAGTCCAAGAGCTGGAGAAAAAAAACAGGAACTTGTATTTCGGATTTTTATGTGTAAGTAAATCTGACCTGACAGTTGTATTGATAGTTGCTGAAGGCGGTCCATATGTTGTTTTCCCCATCTTTGTCCCTCTGTTTCTCTCTCTATGCCTCAGTGTAATTACTGTAATCAAATGAAACCATTTTAGAGGCAATTGGCAGCCTCTGTTTCACATCTGTGGAATGATCACTGTCCAAATTGTATACAATGTACAGCTCAAAAAATAATAAAAATAATCATTGTAGAAACAATTTACTGGCTTTCTGTGAAGTTTTCAGAGCATAAAATAAACAGCAAAAGATGAATGGAAGGACAGCTGTGAGAGTATGAAATAAAGACAGAAAATCAAACAGCCAGCCTTATTTTCATTCATCCCACCTCCTCACCAGTGCAAAGGTTACCGTGTGTTTTGTTGAAATATGAGGTAGAGAGACACAGAGAAAGAAAGAGGGAGGGAGAGAGAGTAAAGCACTGCCAGGCTTTCCTTCATTTGCGATCAGCAGGCCAGGAAGCGCCTGAAGAGAACAGCTACGTTATCTCCCACCACCTACGCCCCTGAATCTGTCACGGCCCCAAAACATACCGCAAGGGGCCCTGAGGGCCCACCCAACACCCACCACGGCCCCCAGAACCAGAAGCCTCCTGATGAGGAAAGGTGGAGGAGGTCAGAGTGCAGAGAGAGAGGTTGCAGGAGAGACTACAAGGAACATAAAAAAGACGTATCTGGCAATCTTGCATATATTTTCAGACTTTAGATGAATGCTGGAGACATTCCACAATTTTACTGGAGGAATCACTAAGTGATTGTGTCAAAAGGCCAAGGCTTCTAACAAAGTTCAATGTGGACCGTTTGTGGAAAAAAGTGCAAAAGGAGTTAGATATAACAATAACATCTGTGATAAACTCAAACAAACAACAACTGCAGAACAAGGAAGCTGTTGACTACAGGGTGTTATGATTAGGGCTGCTCCTGAAACGTTGATGATTTGAATCATCAGTGGAGGTCCCCTGATCTGAACCTTAGCTGTCAGTTAAAGCATCACACTTTGTTTTTTTCTTGCTGGGTCATTGTACACAGACCTACAAAGCATAACAACATGACAGGCTACACAGTTTTACAAAGGTAGTCTTGTGTCACATGAACAATCTGCAAACCCAACTGTAATGGAAACAGGGAGGAGGTTGATGGAAAAGGAGGGTGGAACAGTGTGAGGGAAGAGCAGGGACGTGTATCTTCACCCTTGTTTCTGGACACCGATACTCCGCTCCAGTGTTGAATGATCAACTAAACCTCTTCTGAGCCAGACCAGACTAGAACGCACTAAAACATGAGTCTCACAGGTTTTCTCCATTGCTTACACATGTTTCATGTAAGCCCAGTTTTCAAAATACATTCCTCTTGTGTCTTGTCTCTAGACCAGCTTCTGCACAACGCTAAGCACATTTCATCCATTGCACTATCACTGCAAAACCCTAAAACAATGTTTGTCAAAAGGTAAACACAGTGCAATCACATCTCTCAGCACATTTATTAGTTTAGAGCTACAGCGATTAGACAATTAATCAATTAGTTGTCAACTATTAAATTAATCACCAGCTGTTTTGATAATCGATTAATCATTTTGAGTCATTTTTTTAAGAAAAAAAGTCAAAATTCTCTGTTTCTAGCTTCTTAAATGGGAATAATTTCTGGTTTCTTTAGTCCTCTATGACAGTAAACTGAATATCTTTGGGTTGTGGACTGTTGGTTGGGACAAAACAAGACATTTGAGGATGTCATCCTGGGATTTGGGAAAAAGTGATCAACATTTTTCAGCATTTTCTGACATTTTCTGACATATTTTAGACAATAATCAACAGATTAATCCACAATGAAAACAATCATTAGTTGCTGCCTTACATCAGTTATTGGCATTTTTTATGGGAAAACACTTCAATGAAAAATGAATGACTGAACTTTTTAAACTCTGTACATCAACAATAAGGCTCCTCCAATGCTGCCAATGTCTTCTGTCAATTGAATGCGGCAAAAAGTCAACTACATCTGTGTTTTACAGCAGTTCTTGTGTTCCCTTCAGTTTGTAAAATGTGAAATCAAAGTTTCTTACGAGTAATTTTATTTTTATGATTTATTATTAAATAATAATAACTATGTATTCTGATGTATAAATGGTACTGTAATACACTGGAGGTTGTGACTGACTTGTCTTGCAATGTTCTGATCTTCAGTCTGGCACATACAGCAGGTCCATGTGCCCTTATACATTCTTAACATGTGAAATGCTACAAATATATAATGATGTCACTTGGAATTATTCACATACATGATCTACACTAACCAAAAACATCATGCCAAATGACAGCAGCTACATGTATGTTTCTGATCATCTGCGTTAGTGCAAGCATCCCTCTGACTCCTCCACATCCAGACACTGTCATTTCTGCAGCAACTCACTTTGGTTTCCACCTACTGTACCTGAACTCAGTTGTATTCATAGTTTCACTCTGCTGGATCCAGTGTCTGATCACCAGTAATGGAAGACAAGTCAGGAGCGACAATATAATGTATTATATGTCCTACTGCCTCAATGTAGTTGGTAACTTTGGGTTTATTTCAAGAAATGTGTGTAAACAATGGAGAAAAAGTGTAAAAGAAAAAGTTGAGACTTTTGATGTAGGCTCTTCCAGGAGTTTAGTGTGGAGAGGCTGCCCTCCACAGTGTACTGGACTGTAATGTAATTGGGTGGAAGCCGTGAATAATGTAGTGTTTCTTATAACTCTAGGTAAAGATGAAACTGATGCAATGCTACCATGCTTCTTCACAAATGTTAGCTTGCTAATAGAG